>CM062366.1:8919048-8944361 GCA_031216115.1 Senna siamea
GAATGAGATTTAACAAGCATATTAGACTTATAAAAGTGATGGTAGGAGATTTCAACCACTTTGAATCACAATTAAGTAAGCTATATGTGAGAAGAGTTCAATTGAACATCTTTAAAGAAACCTTACAATAATGAGCAAGAAAGCTCAAATAGAATAATAGAACGTTTTCTCACCTGTAGCAAATGAATGAGATTTAACAAGCATATTACACTTATAAAAGTGATGGTAGGAGATTTGAACCAATTTGAATCACAATAGAAGCAGGATATGTAGTTCAATACACTTCTTAAAGAAACTTAATGAGCAAGTAAGCTCGAATAGAGCATTTTTTCTCATCTTTTGTAAATGAATGAGATTTAACAAGCATATTACACTTATAAAAGTGATGGTAGGAGATTTCAACCAATTTGAATCACAATTGAAATGAGATATGTAGTTAAATACACTTCTTAAGAAACTTATCAAGTAAGATCAAATAGAACGTTTTATCTCACCTTTCGCAAATGAATGAGATTTAACAAGATATTAGACATATAAAAGTGATGGTAGGAGATTTCAACCAATTTGAATCACAATTGAACCAGATTATGTAGTTCAATACTCTTCTTATAGAAACTTAATGAGCAAGTAAGCTCAAATAGAATGTTTTTCACCACAGCAAATGAATGAGATTTAACAAGCATATTACACTTATAAAAGTGATGGTAGGAGATTTCAACCAATTTGAATCACAATTGAAGCAGGATATGTAGTTCAATAATCTTCTTACAGAAACTTGAGCAAGTAAGCTCAAATAGAATGTTTTTCTCACCTTAGTCAAATGAATGAGATTTAACAAGCATATTAGACTTATAAAAGTGATGGTAGGAGATTTCAACCAATTTGAATCACAATGAAAGAGATATGTAGTTCAATACACATCTTAAGAAACTTAATGAGCAAGTAAGCTCAAATAGAAATTTTTTCTCACCTTTTGCAAATGAATGAGATTTAACAAGCATATTAGACTTATAAAAGTGATGGTAGGAGATTTCAGCCAATTTGAATCACAATTGAAGAAGGATATGTACTTCAATACACTTCTTATAGAAACTTAATGAGCAAGTAAGCTCAAATAGAATTTTTCTCACAGCTTTGAATGATGAGATTAACAAGCATATTAGACTTATAAAAGTGATGGTAGGAGATTTCAACCAATTTGAATCACAATTGAAAGAGATATGTAGTTCAATACACTTCTTAAAGAAACTTAATGAGCAAGTAAGCTCAAATAGAATTTTTCTCACCTTTAAAATGAATGAGATTTAACAAGCATATTAGACTTATAAAAGTGATGGTAGGAGATTTCAACCAATTTGAATCACAATTGAAATGAGGATATGTAGTTAAAATCACATCTTAAAGAAACTTAATGAGCAAGTAAGCTCAAATAGAATTTTTTCTCACCTTTAGTCAAATGAATGAGATTTAACAAGCATATTAGACTTATAAAAGTGATGGTAGGAGATTTCAACCAATTGGAATCACAATTGAAATGAGATATGTAGTTCAATACACTTCTTAAGAAACTTAATGAGCAAGTAAGCTCAAATAGAATTTCTCACCTTTAGTCAAATGAATGAGATTGAACAAGCATATTAGACTTATAAAAGTGATGGTAGGAGATTTCAACCAATTTGAATCACAATTGAAATGAGGATATTGTAGTTCAATCACATCTTATAGACAGTTGGTTGGCAAGTGAGATCAAATAGAGTGTTTTTTCACCTTTAGCAAAGGTATGAGATTTAACAAGCATATTAGACTAATAAAATTGATGGGAGGAGATTTGAACCAATTTGAATCCTGATCGAAGCAGCATATGTAGTTCAATACACTTCTTAAAGAAACTTAGAGAGCAAGTAAGCTCAAATAGAACATTTTTTTCTCACCTTTGGTAAATGAATGACATTTAACAGGCCTGTTAGACTTAAAAAAGTGATGGTAGCAGATTTCAACCAATTTGAATCATAATTGCAGCAGGAAATGTCGTTCAATACACTTCCTAAAGAAACTTAGGGAGCAAGTAAGCTCAAATAGAAATTTTTTCTCACTTTAGTAAATGAATGAGATTAACAAGCATATTAGACTTATAAAAGTGATGGTAGGAGATTTCAACCAATTTGAATCACAATTGAAGAGATATGTTGTTCAATTTACTTCTTAAAGAAAATTAATGAGGCAGTAAGCTCAAATAGAACGTTTTTTCTCACCTTTTGCAAATGAATGAGATTTAACAAGCATAATAGACTTATAAAAGTGATGGTAGGAGATTTCAACCAATTTGAATCACAATTGAAGCTGGATATGTAGTTCAATACACTTCTTAAGAAACTTAATGAGCAGTAAGCTCAAATAGAACGTTGTTTCTCACCTTTAGATAATGAAAGAGATTTAACAAGCATATTAGACTTATAAACGTGATGGTAGGAGATTTGAACCAATTTGAATCACGATGAAAGAGATATGTAGTTCAATACACTTCTTAAAGAAACTTAATGAGCAAGTAAGCTCAAATAGAATGTTTTTCTCACCTTTCAAATGAATGAGATTTAACAAGCATATTAGACTTATAAAGTGATGGTAGGAGATTTCAACCAATTTGAATCACAATTGAAAGAGATATAGTTCACTCATTAATCTCCTTAAGTAATAAGATTGAACAGTCTCATTAGAATTAGTTATAGACTTTAAAAGTGATGGTAGGAGATTTCAACCAATTTGAATCACAATGAAATGAGAGATATGTAAGTTAAAATACATTTTTAAAGAACTTAGTTAGCAAGTAAGCTCAAATAGAACGTTTTTTCTCACTTAGTCTAAATGAATGAGATATAACAAGCATATTAGCTTTATACAAGTGATGGTAGGAGAAATCAACCAATTTGAATCACAATTGAAGAGATATGTAGTTCAATACATCTTATAGAAACTTAGTGAGCAAGTAAGCTCAAATAGAATGTTTTCTCACCTTTCTCAAATGAATGAGATTTAACAAGCATATTAGACTTATAAAAGTGATGGTAGGAGATTTCAACCAATTTGAATCACATGATGAATGAGATATGTAGTTCAATACACTTCTTAAAGAAACTTAATGAGCAAGTAAGCTCAAATAGAAATTTTTCTCACCTTTTCAAATGAATGAGATTTAACAAGCATATTAGACTTATAAAAGTGATGGTAGGAGATTTCAACCAATTTGAATCACAATTGAAGCAGATATGTAGTTCAATACATCTTAAAGAAACTTAATGAGCAAGTAAGCTCAAATAGAATTTTCTCACCTTTGCAAATGAATGAGATTTAACAAGCATATTAGACTTATAAAAGTGATGGTAGGAGATTTCAACCAATTTGAATCACAATTGAAATGAGATATAGTTCAATACACTTCTTATAGAAACTTGGTGAGCAAGTAAGCTCAAATAGAATGTTTTTTCTCACCTGAAATGAATGAGATTTAACAGCATATTAGACTTATAAAAGTGATGGTAGAGATTTCAACCAATTTGAATCACAATGAAATGAGATATGTAGTTAAAACACTTCTTAAAGAGTTATGAGCAAGTAAGCTCAAATAGAACATTCATTTCTCACCTTTGTAAATGAATGAGATTTAACAAGCATATTAGACTTATAAGAGTGATGGTAGGAGATTTCAACCAATTTGAATCACAATTGAAGCAGATATGTAGTTCAATACTTCTTAAAGAAACTTAATGAGCAAGTAAGCTCAAATAGAATGTTTTTTCTCACCTTAGTCAAATGAATGAGATTTAACAAGCATATTAGACTTATAAAAGTGATGGTAGGAGATTTCAACCAATTTGAATCACAATTGATGAGATATGTAGTTCAATACACTTCTATAGAAACTTAATGAGCAAGTAAGCTCAAATAGAACGTTTTTCTCACCTTTGCAAATGAATGAGATTTAACAAGCATATTAGACTTATAAAAGTGATGGTAGGAGATTTCAACCAATTTGAATCACAATGAAGCAGATATGTAGTTCAATACACTTCTTAAAGAAACTTAATGAGCAAGTAAGCTCAAATAGAAATTTTTTCACCTTAGCAAATGAATGAAGATTTAACAAGCATATTAGACTTATAAAAGTGATGGTAGGAGATTTCAACCAATTTGAATCACAATTGAAAGCAGATATGTAGTTCAAACACTTCTTAAAGAAACTTGAGCAAGTAAGCTCAAATAGAATGTTTTTCACCTTTGCAAATGAATGAGATTTAACAAGCATATTAGACTTATAAAAGTGATGGTAGGAGATTTCAACCAATTTGAATCACAATTGAAATGAGATATGTAGTTCAATCACATCTTAAAGAAACTTAATGAGCAAGTAAGCTCAAATAGAAATTTTTTCTCACCTTTCAAATGAATGAGATTTAACAAGCATATTAGACTTATAAAAGTGATGGTAGGAGATTTCAACCAATTTGAATCACAATTGAAGCAGATATGTAAGTTCAATACACTTCTTAAGAAACTTAGTGAGCAAGTAAGCTCAAATAGAATTTTTTCTCACCTTTTAAATGAATGAGATTTAACAAGCATATTAGACTTATAAAAGTGATGGTAGGAGATTTCAACCAATTTGAATCACAATTGAAATGAGATATGTAGTTAAAATCACTTCTTAAAGAAACTTTGGTTAGTAAGCTCAAATAGAATGTTTTTCTCACCTAGCAAATGAATGAGATTTAACAAGCATATTAGACTTATAAAAGTTGATGTAGGAGATTTCAACCAATTTGAATCACAATTGAAATGAGATATGTAGTTCAATCACATCTTAAAGAAACTTAGT
The DNA here is from genome assembly GCA_031216115.1 of Senna siamea. Classification (NCBI taxonomy): domain Eukaryota; kingdom Viridiplantae; phylum Streptophyta; class Magnoliopsida; order Fabales; family Fabaceae; genus Senna; species Senna siamea. Next base: position 8,923,919 of record CM062366.1, read on the forward strand.
GAGCAAGTAAGCTCAAATAGAATGTTTTTTCTCACCTTAGCAAATGAATGAGATTTAACAAGCATATTAGACTTATAAAAGTGATGGTAGGAGATTTCAACCAATTTGAATCACAATGAAGTGAGATATGTAGTTCAATACACTTCTTAAAGAAACTTAATGAGCAAGTAAGCTCAAATAGAACATTTTTTCACCTTTGCAAATGAATGAGATTTAACAAGCATATTAGACTTATAAAAGTGATGGTAGGAGATTTCAACCAATTTGAATCAATTGAAGAGATATGTAGTTCAATACACTTCTTAAGAAACTTAATGAGCAAGTAAGCTCAAATAGAATGTTTTATTCTCACCTTTAGCAAATGAATGAGATTTAACAAGCATATTAGACTTATAAAAGTGATGGTAGGAGATTTCAACCAATTTGAATCACACAAATGAGATATGTAGTTCAAACACTTTAATTTCTAAGCTCATAGAATAAGTTTCTCATTGAATGAATGAGATTAGCATATTAGACTTATAAAAGTGATGGTAGGAGATTTCAACCAATTTGAATCACAATTGAAAGAGATATGTAGTTCAAACACTTCTTAAGAAACTTAATGAGCAAGTAAGCTCAAATAGAATTTTTTCTCACCTTAGGCAAATGAATGAGATTTAACAAGCATATTAGACTTATAAAAGTGATGGTAGGAGATTTCAACCAATTTGAATCACAATTGATGAGATATGTAGTTCAATCACTTCTTAAAGAAACTTAATGAGCAAGTAAGCTCAAATAGAACTTTTTCTCACCTTAGCAAATGAATGAGATTTAACAAGCATATTAGACTTATAAAGTGATGGTAGGAGATTTCAACCAATTTGAATCACAATTGAAGGAGATATGTAGTTCAATACACTTCTTAAGAAACTTAGTGAGCAAGTAAGCTCAAATAGAACATTTTTCTCACCTTTAGTAAATGAATGAGATTTAACAAGCATATTAGACTTATAAAAGTGATGGTAGGAGATTTAACCAATTTGAATCACAATTGAAATGAGATATGTAGTTCAATACACATCTTAAAGAAACTTGAGCAAGTAAGCTCAAATAGAACGTTTTTCTCACTTTCTCAATGAATGAGATTTAACAAGCATATTAGACTTATAAAAGTGATGGTAGAGATTTCAACCAATTTGAATCACAATGAATGAGATATGTAGTTCAAATACACTCTTAAAGAAACTTAGTGAGCTAGTAAGCTCAGATAGAACATTTTTTCTCACTGTAGGTAAACGAATGACATTTCACAAGCATATTAGAATTATAAAAGTGATGGTAGGAGATTTCAACCAGTTTGAATCACAATTCAAGCAGGATATGTAGTTCAATACACTTCTTAAAGAAACTTAGGGAGCAAGTAAGCTCAAATAGAATGTTTTTTCTCACCTTTAGCAAATAAATGAGATTTAACAAGCATATTAGACATATAAAAGTGATGGGAGGAGATTTCAAACCAATTTGAATCACAATGAAATGAGATATGTAGTTCAATGCACTTCTTAAATAAACTTAGCGAGCAAGTAAGCTCAAATAGAACATTTTTCTCACCTTTAGCAAATGAATGAGATTTAAGAAGCATATTGACATATGAAAGTGATGGGAGGAGATTTGAACTAATTTTAATCATGATCGAAGCAGGATATGTAGTTCAATGCACTTCTTAAAGATACTTAGGGAGCAAGTAAGCTCAAATAGAATTTTTTCACCTTAGCTAAATGAATGAGATTTAACAGCATATTAGACTTATAAGTGATGGTAGGAGATTTAAAACCAATTTGAATCACAATTGAAATGAGATATGTAGTTCAATACACTTCTTAAAGAAACTTAGTTAGCAAGTAAGCTCAAATAGACGTTTTTCTCACCTTTAGTAAATGAATGAGATTTAACAAGCATATTAGACTTATAAAAGTGATAGGAGATTTCAACCAATTTGAATCACAATTGAAGCGAGGATATGTAGTTCAATACACTTCTTAAAGAAACTTAGAGCAAGTAAGCTCAAATAGAATGTTTTTCACCTTTAGCAAATGAATGAGATTTAACAAGCATATTAGACTTATAAAAGTGATGGTAGGGAGATTTCAACCAATTTGAATCACAATTGAAAGAGATATGTAATAAATCACTCTTAGAAACTTAGTGAGCAAGTAAGCTCAAATAGAATTTTTCTCACCTTAGTCTAAATGAATGAGATTTAACAAGCATATTAGACTTATAAAAGTGATGGTAGGAGAATTAAAACCAATTTGAATCACAAATGAAAGAGATATGTAGTTCAATACACTTCTTAGAAACTTGGTTGAGCAAGTAAGCTCAAATAGAATGTTTTTCTCACCTTAGTCAAATGAATGAGATTTAACAAGCATATTAGACTTATAAAAGTGATGGTAGGAGATTTCAACCAATTTGAATCACAATGAAAGCAGATATGTAGTTCAATACACTTCTTAAAGAAACTTAATGAGCAAGTAAGCTCAAATAGAACGTTTTTCTCACCTTTGCAAATGAATGAGATTTAACAAGCATATTAGACTTATAAAAGTGATGGTAGGAGATTTCAACCAATTTGAATCACAATTGAAGAGGATATGTAGTTCAATACACTTCTTAAAGAAACTTAATGAGCAAGTAAGCTCAAATAGAATGTTTTTTCACATTAGTAAATGAATGAGATTTAACAAGCATATTAGACTTATAAAAGTGATGGTAGGAGAATTAAAACCAATTTGAATCACAATTGAAATGAGATATGTAGTTCAATACACTTCTTAGAAACTTAATGAGCAAGTAAGCTCAAATAGAATGTTTTTCTCACCTTAGCAAATGAATGAGATTTAACAAGCATATTAGACTTTATAAAAGTGATGGTAGGAGATTTAACCAATTTGAATCACAATGAAGCAGATATGTAGTTCAATACACTTCTTAAAGAAAATTAATGAGTAAGCTCAAATAGAACATTTTTTCTCACCTTTAGCAAATGAATGAGATTTAACAAGCACATTAGACTTATAAAAGTGATGGTAGGAGATTTCAACCAATTTGAATCATAATTGAAAGGATATGTAGTTCAATACACTTCTTAAGAAACTTAGTGAGCAAGTAAGCTCAAATAGAATGTTTCTCACCTTTAGAATGAATGAGATTTAACAAGCATATTAGACTTATAAAAGTTGATGGTAGGAGATTTAACCAATTTGAATCACAAATGAATGAGATATCAACAGTTAAATCACATCTAATAAGATTGAACAAGTAAGCTCATTAGAATTAGTCTCATGTTGCAAATGAATGAGATTAAAAGCATATTAGAATTACAAAAGTGATGGTAGATATTTCAAGTTAAAATCACATCTTATAGGAGTAGTTGGTTAGCAAGTAAGCTCAAATAGAACATTTTTTCTCACTTTAGCAAATGAATGAGATTTAACAAGCATATTAGACTTATAAAAGTGATGGTAGGAGATTTGAACCAATTTGAATCACAATTGAAAGCAGATATGTAGTTCAATACACTTTAAAGAACTTAGTGAGCAAGTAAGCTCAAATAGAATGTTTTTCTCACCTTTAAATGAATGAGATTTAACAAGCATATTAGACTTATAAAAGTGATGGTAGGAGATTTCAACCAATTTGAATCACAATGAAGCAGATATGTAGTTCAATCACATCTTAAAGAAACTTAATGAGCAAGTAAGCTCAAATAGAACATTTTTTCTCACCTTTAGCAAATGAATGAGATTTAACAAGCATATTAGACATATAAAAGTGATGGTAGGAGATTTCAACGAATTTGAATCACAATTGAAGCATATGTAGTTCAATACACTTCTGAAAGAAACTTAGGGCGCAAGTAAGCTCAAGCAGAATGTTTTCTCACCTTAGTCAAATGAATGAGATTTAACAAGCATATTAGACTTATAAAAGTGATGGTAGGAGATTTAAAAATTTGAATCACAATTGAGGATATGTAGTTCAATACATCTTATAGAAACTTAATGAGTAAGTAGCTCAAATAGAATGTTTTTTCTCACCGTTCGCAAATGAATGAGATTTAACAAGCATATTAGACTTATAAAAGTGATGGTAGGAGACTTGAACCAATTTGAATCACAATGAAATGAGATATGTAGTTCAATACAATTCTTAAAGAAACTTAATGAGAAAGTAAGCTCAAATAGAACAATTTTTTCTCACCTTTGGTAAATGAATGAGATTTAGCAAGCATATTAGACTTATAAAAGTGATTGTAGGAGATTTCATCCAATTTGAATCACAATTGAAGCAGTATATGTAGTTCAACACACTTCTTAAAGAAACTTAATGAGCAAGTAAGCTCAAATAGAATGTTTTTTTTTTCACCTTTAGCAAAGGTATGAGATTTAACAAGCATATTAGACTAATAAAATTGATGGGAGGAGATTTGAACCAATTTGAATCACAAATGAAAGGATATGTAGTTCAATACACTTCTTAAGAAACTTAATGAGCAAGTAAGCTCAAATAGACGTTTTTCTCACCTTTGCAAATGAATGAGAGATTTAACAAGCATATTAGACTTATAAAAGTGATGGTAGGAGATTTCAAACCAATTTGAATCACAATGAGGAGATATGTAGTTCAATACACTTCTTAAGAAACTTAATGAGCAAGTAAGCTCAAATAGAACGTTTCTCACTTTGCAAAATGAATGAGATTTAACAAGCATATTAGACTTATAAAGTTGATGGTAGGAGATTTCAAACCAATTTGAATCACAATTGAAAGGATATGTAAGTTCAATACACTTCTTATAGAAACTTAATGAGCAAGTAAGCTCAAATAGAATGTTTTTCTCACCTGTAGCAAATGAATGAGATTTAACAGGCATATTAGACTTATAAATGTGATGGTAGGAGATTAAACCAATTTGAATCACAATTGAAATGAGATATGCAGTTTAATAAACTTCTTAAAGAAACTTAGTGAAAAAGTAAGCTCAAATAGAACATTTTTTTCTCAACTTTCGCAAATGAATCAGATTTAACAAGCATATTAGACTTATAAAAGTGATGGTAGGAGATTTCAACCAATTTGAATCACAATTGAAGCAGTTTATGTAGTTCAATACATTCTTAAAGAAACTTAATGAGCAAGTAAGCTCAAATAGAACATTTTTTCACCTTTAGTCAAATGAATGAGATTTAACAAGCATATTAGACTTATAATGTGATGGTAGAGATTTAAAATCAATTTGAAATCACAATTGAAATGAGATATGTAGTTCAAATACACTTCTTAAAGAAACTTAGTGAGCAAGTAAGCTCAAATAGAATTTTTCTCACCTTAGCAAATGAATGAGATTTAACAAGCATATTAGACTTATAAAAGTGATGGTAGAGAGAACCAATTTGAATCACAATTGAAATGAGATATGTAGTTCAATACAGTTCTTATAGAATCTTAGTGAGCAAGTAAGGTCAAATAGAACATTTTTCTCACCTTTGGAAAATGAATGGGATTTAACAAGCATATTAGACTTAGTAAAGTGATGGTAGGAGTTTTCAACCAATTTGAATCGCAATTGAATGAGATATGTAGTTCAATATCACTTCTTAGAAACTTGGTGAGCAAGTAAGCTCAAATAGAATGTTTTTTCTTCCTTCTAAATGAATGAGATTTAACAAGCATATTAGACTTATAAAGTGATGGTAGGAGATTAAAACAATTTGAATCACAATTGAAATGAGATATGTAGTTAAATACACTCTTAAAGAAACTTAATGAGCAAGTAAGCTCAAATAGAAACGTTTTTCTCACCTTTGCAAATGAATGCGATTTAACAAGCATATTAGACTTATAAAAGTGATGGTAGGAGATTTAAACCTATTTGAATCACAATTGAATGTAGTTCATTAGTTCAATCTTAAAGAAACTTAAGTAAGCTCAAATATAAATTTTTCTCACCTTAGCAAATGAATGAGATTAACAACAAGCATTAGACTTATAAAAGATGGTAGAGATTTCAACCAATTTGAATCACAATTGAAATGAGATATGTAGTTAAATCACTTCTTAAGGAAACTTAATAAACAAGTAAGCTCAAATAGAACATTTTTTTCTCACCTTTGGTAAATAAATGAGATTTAACAAGCATATGAGACATATAAAAGTGATGGTAGGAGATTTCAACTAATTTGAATCACAATTAAAGAAGCATATGTAGTTCAATACTCCTTACAGAAACTTAGTGAGCAATTAAGCTCAAATAGAACATTTTCTCATCTTTGGTAAATGTATGACATTTAACAAGAATATTAGACTTATAAAAGTGATGGTAGGAGATTTCAACCAATTTGAAACATAATTGAAGCAGGAAATGTAGTTCAATACACTTAGAAACTTAATGAGCAAGTAAGCTCAAATAGAATGTTTTTCTCACCTTTCTAAATGAATGAGATTTAACAAGCATATTAGACTTATAAAAGTGATGGTAGGAGATTTCAACCAATTTGAATCACAATTGAAATGAGATATGTAGTTCAATACACTTCTTAAAGAAACTTAATGAGCAAGTAAGCTCAAATAGAACGTTTTTTCTCACCTTTAGCAAATGAATGAGATTTAACAAGCATATTAGACTTATAAAAGTGATGGTAGGAGATTTCAACCAATTTGAATCGTAATTGAAGCAGGAAATGTAGTTCAATACACTTTAAGAAACTTAATGAGCAAGTAAGCTCAAATAGAATTTTTCTCACCTTTAGTAAATGAATGAGATTTAACAAGCATATTAGACTTATAAAAGTGATGGTAGGAGATTTCAACCAATTTGAATCACAATTGAAATGAGATATGTAGTTCAATCACATCTTAAAGAAGCTTAGTGAGCAAGAAAGCTCAAATAGAATGTTTTTTCTCACTTTCAAATGAATGAGATTTAACAAGCATATTAGACTTATAAAAGTGATGGTAGGAGATTTAAACCAATTTGAATCACAATTGAAAGGATATGTAGTTCAATACACTTCTTAAGAAACTTAATGAGCAAGTAAGCTCAAATAGAATTTTTTCTCACTTTAGTAAATGAATGAGATTTAACAAGCATATTAGACTTATAAAAGTGATTGTAGGAGATTTCATCCAATTTGAATCACAATTGAAGCAGTATATGTAGTTCAACACACTTCTTAAAGAAACTTAGGGAGCAACTAAGCTCAAATTGAATGTTTTTTCTCACCTTTGTAAATGAATGAGATTTAACAAGCATATTAGACTTATAAAGTGATGGTAGGAGATTTAAACCAATTTGAATCACAATTGAAAGATATGTAGTTCAATACATCTTATAGAAACTTAATGAGCAAGTAAGCTCAAAATAGAATTTTTTCTCACCTTAGCAAATGAATGAGATTTAACAAGCATATTAGACTTATAAAAGTGATGGTAGGAGATTTCAACCAATTTGAATCACAATGAAGCAGGATATGTAGTTCAATACACTTCTTAAGAAACTTAATGAGCAAGTAAGCTCAAATAGAATTTTTTCACCTTTAGCAAAGGTATGAGATTTAACAAGCATATTAGACTAATAAAATTGATGGGAGGAGATTTGAACCAATTTGAATCACAATTGAAATGAGATATGTAGTTCAATACACTTCTTAAAGAAACTTAGTGAGTAAGCTCAAATAGAATGTTTTTCTCACCTTTAGTCTAAATGAATGAGATTTAACAAGCATATTAGACTTATAAAAGTGATGGTAGGAGATTTCAACCAATTTGAATCACAATGAAATGCAGATATGTAGTTCAATACACTTCCTAAAGAAACTTAGGGAGCAAGTGAGCTCAAATGGAACATTTTTTCTCACCCTTAGCCAATGAATGAGATTTAACAAGCATATTAGACTTATAAAAAAGATGGGAGGATATTTGAACCAATTTGAATCACAATTGAAGCAGGTATGTAGTTCAATACACTTCTTAAAGAAACTTAGTGAGTAAGTAAGCTCAAATAGAACATTTTTTCTCACCTGTAGCAAATGAATGAGATTTAACAAGCATATTAGACTTATAAAAGTGATGGTAGGAGATTTCAACCAATTTGAATCACAATTGAAGCAGATTATGTAGTTCAATACACTTCTTAAAAAACTTAGTGAGCAAGTAAGCTCAAATAGAACATTTTTTTCTCACCTTTCGTAAATGAATCTGATTTGACAAGCCTATTAGACTTATAAAAGTGATGGTAGGAGATTTCAACCAATTTGAATCGCAACTGAAGCAGGATATGTAGTTCAATACACTTCTTATAGAATCTTAGTGAGCAAGTAAGCTCAAATAGAATGTCGTCACCTTTAGCAATGAATGAGATTTAACAAGCATATTAGACTTATAAAAGTGATGGTAGGAGATTTGAAACCAATTTGAATCACAATTGAAATGAGATATGTAGTTCAATACATTCTTAAGAAACTTAGTGAGCAAGTAATTTGAAATAGAACTTTTTTCTCACCTGTAGCAAATGAATGAGATTTAACAAGCATATTAGACTTGTAAAAGTGGTGGGAAGAGATTCGAATCAATTTGAATAACAATCGAAGTAGGATATGTTGTTCAATATACTTCTTAAAGAAACTTAATGAGCAAGTAAGCTCAAATAAAATGTTTTTTCTCACCTTTTGCAAATGAATGAGATTTAACAAGCATAATAGACTCATAAAAGTGATGGTAGGAGATATCAACCAATTTGAATCACAATTGAATGCAGATATGTAGTTCAATACACTTCTATAGAAACTTAGTGAGCAAGTAAGCTCAAATAGAATGTTTTCTCACCTTTAAATGAATGAGATTTAACAAGCATATTAGACTTATAAAGTGATGGTAGGAGATTTAAAACCAATTTGAATCACAATTGAAATGAGATATTAAGTTAAAATCACATCTTATAAGAAACTTGAGTGAGTAAGCTCAAATAGAACGTTTTTTCTCAACTTTGCTTAATGAATGACATTTAACTTGCAAATTAGTCATATCAAAGTGTTGGTAGGAGATTTCAACCAATTTGAATCACAATTGAACAAAGATAAGTAGTTCAATACACTTCTTAAGAAACTTAGTGAGCAAGTAAGCTCAAATAGAATGTTTTTTCTCACTTTCAAATGAATGAGATTTAACAAGCATATTAGACTTATAAAGTTGATGGTAGGAGATTTCAAACCAATTTGAATCACAATGAAAGATATATTAGTTCAATACACTTCTTATAGAAACTTGTGAGCAAGTAAGCTCAAATAGAACATTTTTCTCACCTTAAATGAATGAGATTTAACAAGCACATTAGACTTATAAACGTGATGGTAGGAGATTTAAACCAATTTGAATCACAATGAAGCGAGGATATGTAGTTCAATACATCTTAAAGAAACTTAATGAGCAAGTAAGCTCAAATAGAAATGTTTTTCTCACCTTAGTCAAATGAATGACATTTAACAAGCATATTAGACTTATAAAAGTGATGGTAGGAGATTTCAACCAATTTGAATTACAATTGAAGCAAGATATGTAGTTCAATACACTTCTTGAAGAAACTTAGTGAGTAAGTAAGCTCAAAATAACATTTTTCTCACCTTTCGCAAATGAATGAGATTTAACAAGCATATTAGACTTATAAAAGTGATGGTAGGAGATTTCAACCAATTTGACTCACTATTGAAATGAGATATGTAGTTCAATACACTTCTTAAGAAACTTAGTGAGCAAGTAAGCTCAAATAGAATTTTTTCACCTTTAGTAATGAATGAGATTTAACAAGCATATTAGACTTATAAAGTGATGGTAGGAGATTTCAACCAATTTTGAATCACAATTGAAATGAGATATGTAGTTAAAACACTTCTTAAGAAACTTAGTGAGCAAGTAAGCTCAAATAGAGAATTTTTCTCACCTTAGTCAAATGAATGAGATTTAACAAGCCTATTGGACTTATAAAAGTGGTGGTAGGAGATTTCAACCAATTTGAATCACAATTGAAGTTGGATATGTAGTTCAATACACTTCTTAAAGAAACTTAGTGAGCAAGTAAGCTCAAATAGAACGTTTTTTCTCACCTTTCATAAATGAATGAGATTTAACAAGCCTATTGGACTTATAAAAGTGGTGGTAGGAGATTTCAACCAATTTGAATCACAATTGAAGTTGGATATGTAGTTCAATACACTTCTTAAAGAAACTTAGTGAGAAAGTAAGCTCAAATAGAACATTTTTTCGCACATGTAGCAAATGAATGAGATCTAACCAATATATTAGACTTATAAAAGTGATGGTAGGAGATTTGAACCAATTTGAATCATCATCGAAGAAGGATATGTAGTTCAATACACTTCTTAAAGAAACTTAATGAGCAAGTAAGCTCCAATAGAATGTTTTTCTCACCTTAGTAAATGAATGAGATTTAACAAGCATATTAGACTTATAAAAGTGATGGTAGGAGATTTAAACCAATTTGAATCACAATTGAAGAGATATAAGTTCAATACACTTCTTAAAGAAACTTAGTGAGCAAGTAAGCTCAAATAGATTTTTCTCACCTTAGCAAATGAATGAGATTTAACAAGCATATTAGAGACTTATAAAAGTGATGGTCGGAGATTTCAACCAATTTGAATCACAATTGAAGCAGGATTTGTAGTTCAATACACTTCTTAAAGAAACTTAATGAGTAAGTAAGCTTAAATAGAACATTTTTTTCTCACTTTGGTAAATGAATGAGATTTAACAAGCATATTAGACTTATAAAAGTGACGGTAGGAGATTTCAACCAATTTGAATCACAATGAAGCGAGATATGTAGTTAAATACATCTTATAAGAAACTTAGTGAGCAAGTAAGCTCAAATAGAAATTTCTCACCTGTAGCAAATGAATGAGATTTCACAAGCATATTAGACTTATTAAAGTGATGGTACGAGATTACAAGCAATTTGAATCACAATGAAGAGATATGTAGTTCAATACACTCTTAAAGAAACTTAATGAAGCAGTAAGCTCAAATAGAATGTTTTCTCACCTTTAGCAAATGAATGAGATTTAACAAGCATATTAGACTTATAAAAGTGATGGTAGGAGATTTCAACCAATTTGAATCACAATTGAGAGATATGTAGTTCAATACACTTCTTAAAGAAACTTAGAGTGAGCAAGTAAGCTCAAATACCGATTAGTCTCCTTGAATGAGATTTAACAAGCATATAAGACTTATAAAAGTGATGGGAGGAGATTTAAACCTATTTGAATCATAATTGAAATGAGATATGTAAGTTAAATACATCTTATAAAGACTTAATGAGCAAGTAAGCTCAAATAAGTTTTTCTCACCTTTAGCAAATGAATGAGATTTAACAAGCATATTAGACTTATAAAAGTGATGGTAGGAGATTTCAACCAATTTGAATCACAATGAAATGAGATATAGTTCAATACACTTCTTAAAGAAACTTAATGAGCAAGTAAGCTCAAATAGAACGTTTTTCTCAACTTTAGCCTATGAATGAGATTTAACAAGCATATTAAACTTATAAAACTGATGGCAGGAGATTTGAATCAATTTCAATCATAATTGAAGCAGGTATGTAGTTCAATACACTTCTTCAAGAAACTTAGTGAGTAAGTAAGCTCAAATAGAATGTCGTCACCGATTAGTCTATGAATGAGATTTAACAAGCATATTAGACTTATAAAAGTTGATGGTAGGAGATTTAAAACCAATTTGAATGAAATGGGATATTAAGTTAAAATCACATCTTATTGAAAGTTGGTCAGCAAGTGAGCTCAAATGGAACATTTTTTCTCACCCTTAGCCAATGAATGAGATTTAACAAGCATATTAGACTTATAAAAAAGATGGTAGAGATTCAACCAATTTGAATCACAATTGAAGCAGATATGTAGTTCAATACACTTAAAGAAACTTAGTGAGCAAGTAAGCTCAAATAGAATGTTTTTTCTCATTAGTCTAAATGAATGAGATTTAACAAGCATATTAGACTTATAAAAGTGATGGTAGGAGATTTCAACCAATTTGAATCACAATTGAAATGAGATATGTAGTTCAATACATCTTAAAGAAACTTAGTGAGCAAGTAAGCTCAAATAGAACGTTTTCTCACCTTAGCAAATGAATGAGATTTAACAAGCATATTAGACTTATAAAAGTGATGGGAGGAGATTTAAACTAATTTGAATCACAATGAAAAGGATATGTAGTTCAATACACTTAAAGAAACTTGTGAGCAAGTAAGCTCAAATAGAACGTTTTTCTCACCTTAGTCAAATGAATGAGATTTAACAAGCATATTAGACTTATAAAAGTGATGGTAGGAGATTTCAACCAATTTGAATCACAATGAAATGAGATATGTAGTTCAATACACTTCTTAAAGAAACTTAATGAGCAAGTAAGCTCAAATAGAATTTTTTCACCTTTCTAAATGAATGAGATTTAACAAACATATTAGACTTATAAAAGTGATGGTAGGAGATTTCAACCAATTTGACTCAATTGAAGCAATATGTGTAGTTCAATACACTTCTTAAAGAAATTTAGTGAGTAGGTAAGCTCAAATAGAATGTTTTTTCTCACCTTTAGTCAAATGAATGAGATTGAACAAGCATATTAGACTTATAAAAGTGATGGTAGGAGATTTGAACCAATTTGAATCACGATCGAAGCAGGATAGATAGTTCAATACACTTCTTAAATAAACTTAATGAGCAAGTTAGCTTAAATAGAACATTCTTTTCCCACCTTTAGTAAATGAATGACATTTAACAAACATATTAGACTTATAAAAGTGATGGTAGGAGATTTCAACCAATTTGACTCAATTGAAGCAATATGTGTAGTTCAATACACTTCTTAGAAACTTAATGAGCATGTAAGCTCAAATAGAACGTTTTTTCTCACCTTTCACAAATGAAAAAGATTTAACAAGCATATTAGACTTATAAAAGTTATGGTAGGGGATTTGAACCAATTTGAATCACAATTGAAATGAGATATGTAGTTCAATACACTTCTTAAAGAAACTTTAGTGAGCAAGTAAGCTCAAATAGAACGTTTTTTCACCTTTGGTAAATGAATGAGATTTAACAAGCATATTAGACTTATAAAAGTGATGGTAGGAGATTACATCCAATTTGAATCACAATGGAAGCATATGCAGTTCAATATACTTCTTAAAGAAACTTAGGGAGCAAGTAAGCTCAAATAGAATGTTTTTTCTCACCGTTCGCAAATGAATGAGATTTAACAAGCATATTAGACTTATAAAAGTGATGGTAGGAGACTTGAACCAATTTGAATCACAATTGAATGAGATATGTAGTTCAATACACTCTTAAAGAAACTTAATGAGCAAGTAAGCTCAAATAGACGTTTTTTCTCACCTTTGCAAATGAATGAGATTTAACAAGCATATTAGACTTATAAAAGTGATGGTAGGAGATTTCAACCAATTTGAATCACAATTGAAGCGAGATATGTAGTTCAATACACTTCTTAAGAAACTTAATGAGCAAGTAAGCTCAAATAGAATGTTTTTTCTCACTTTAGTCAAATGAATGAGATTTAACAAGCATATTAGACTTATAAAAGTGATGGTAGGAGATTTCAACCAATTTGAATCACAATGAAATGAGATATGTAGTTCAATACACTTCTAAAGAAACTTAGTGAGCAAGTAAGCTCAAATAGAACATTTTTTCTCACCTTCTAAATGAATGAGATTTAACAAGCATATTAGACTTATAAAAGTGATGGTAGGAGATTTCAACCAATTTGAATCACAATTGAAGCAGGATATGTAGTTCAATACACTTAAAGAAACTTAGTGAGCAAGTAAGCTCAAATAGAATTTTTTCTCACCTTAGTCAAATGAATGAGATTTAACAAGCATATTAGACTTATAAAAGTGATGGTAGGAGATTTCAACCAATTTGAATCACAATTGAAGCAGATATGTAGTTCAATCACATCTTAAGAAACTTAATGAGCAAGTAAGCTCAAATAGAACGTTTTCTCACCTAGCAAATGAATGAGATTTAACAAGCATATTAGACTTATAAAAGTGATGGTAGAGATTTAAACCAATTTGAATCACAATGAAGCAGATATGTAGTTCAATACATCTTAAAGAAACTTAGTGAGCAAGTAAGCTCAAATAGAACGTTTTTCTCACTTTCTCAAATGAATGAGATTTAACAAGCATATTAGACTTATAAAAGTGATGGTAGAGATTTCAACCAATTTGAATCACAATTGAAGCAGATATGTAGTTCAATACATCTTATAGAAACTTAATGAGCAAGTAAGCTCAAATAGAAACATTTTTTCTCACCTTTGCAAATGAATGAGATTTAACAAGCATATTAGACTTATAAAAGTGATGGTAGGAGATTTCAACCAATTTGAATCACAATTGAAGAGATATGTAGTTCAATACACTTCTTATAGAAACTTAGTGAGCAAGTAAGCTCAAATAGAACGTTTTTCTCACTTAGTCTAAATGAATGAGATTGAACAAGCATATTAGACTTATAAAAGTGATGGTAGGAGATTTAAACCAATTTGAATCACGAAAAGAGATATGTAGTTCAATACACTTCTTAAAGAAACTTAAGCAAGTAAGCTCAAATAGAACGTTTTTTCACTTTTCAAATGAATGAGATTTAACAAGCATATTAGACTTATAAAAGTGATGGTAGGAGATTTCAACCAATTTGAATCACAATTGAAGAGATATGTAGTTCAATACACTTAAAGAAACTTGTGAGCAAGTAAGCTCAAATAGAACGTTTTCACCTTTAGTCAAATGAATGAGATTTAACAAGCATATTAGAATTATAAAAGTGATGGTAGGAGATTTCAACCAATTTGAATCACAATTGAAAGGATATGTAAGTTAATCACATCTTAAAGAAACTTGGTGAGCAAGTAAGCTCAAATAGAACGTTTTCACCTTAGCAAATGAATGAGATTTAACAAGCATATTAGACTTATAAAAGTGATGGTAGGAGATTTCAACCAATTTGAATCACAATGAAGCAGATATGTAGTTCAATACACTTCTTAAAGAAACTTAGTGAGCAAGTAAGCTCAAATAGAATGTTTTTTCACCTTTGCAAATGAAAGAGATTTAACAAGCATATTAGACTTATAAACGTGATGGTAGGAGATTTGAACCAATTTGAATCACAATTGAAATGAGATATGTAGTTCCATACACTTCTTAAAAAAACTTAATGAGCAAGTTAGCTCAAATAGAACATTTTTTCACACCTTTGGTAAATGAATGAGATTTAACAAGCATATTACATTTATACAAGTGATGGTAGGAGATTTCATCCAATTTGAATCAAAATTTAAGCAGGTTATGTAGTTCAATACACTTCTTAAAAAACTTAGAGAGTAAGTAAGCTCAAATAGAACGTTTTTTCTCACCTTTCGCAAATGAATGAGATTTAACAAGCATATTAGACTTATAAAGGTGATGGTAGGAGATTTCAACCAATTTGAATCACAATTGAATGAGATATGTAAGTTCAAAACACTTCTTAAAGAATCTTGTTGAGCAAGTAAGCTCAAATAGAACGTTTATTCTCACCTGTAGCAAATGATTGAGATTTAACAAGCATATTAGACTTATAAAGGTGATGGTAGGAGATTTCAACCAATTTGAATCACAATTAAAGCAGGATTTGTAGTTCAATACACTTCTTAAAGAACTTAGAGCAAGTAAGCTCAATAGAACGTTTTTCTCACCTTAGTCTCAAATGAATGAGATTGAACAAGTCATATTAGACTTAGTTATGTGATGGTAGGAGATTTCAACCAATTTGAATCACAATGAAGCAGATATTAGTTAAAATCACATCTTATAGAAACTTGGTTAGCAAGTAAGCTCAAATAGAACGTTTTTTCTCACCTAGCAAATGAATGAGATTTAACACAAGCATATTAGACTTATAAAGTGATGGTAGGAGGAGATTTCAACCAATTTGAATCACAATTGAAGCAGATATGTAGTTCAATACTTCTTAAAGAAACTTATGAGCAAGTAAGCTCAAATAGATTTTTTCTCACCTTTTCAAATGAATGACATTTAAGCAGCATATTAGACTTATAAAAGTGATGGTAGGGATTTTCAACCAATTTGAATCACAATGAAGCGAGATATGTAGTTCAATACACTTCTAAAGAACTTAATAAGTAAGCTCAAATAGAATGTTTCTTCACACCTTTAGCAAATGAATGAGATTTAGCAAGCATACTAGACATATAAAATTGATGGGAGGAGATTTCAACTAATTTGAATTCACAATGAAGCGGATATGTAGTTCAATACACTTCTTAAAGAAACTTAATGAGCAAGTAAGCTCAAATAGAACATTTTTTCTCACCTTAAATGAATGAGATTTAACAAGCATATTAGACTTATAAAAGTGATGGTAGGAGATTTAAACCATTTGAATCACAATTGAAATGATATATTAGTTCAATACACTTCTTAAAGAAACTTAATGAGCAAGTAAGCTCAATAGAACGTTTTCTCACCTTTAGCAAATGAATGAGATTTAGCAAGCATACTAGACATATAAAATTGATGGGAGGAGATTTCAACTAATTTGAATTACGATCGAAGTAGGATATATAGTTCAATACGCTTCTTAATGAAACATAGTGAGCAAGTAAGCTCAAATAGAACGTTTTTTCTCACCTGTAGCAAATGAATGAGATTTAACAAGCATATTAGACTTATAACAGTGATGGTAGGAGATTTCAACCAATTTGAATCACAATTGAATGAGATATTAGTTCAATACATCTTAAAGAAACTTAGTGAGCAAGTAAGCTCAAATAGAACGTTTTTCTCTCACTAGCAAATGAATGAGATTTAACAAGCATATTAGACTTATAAAAGTGATGGTAGGAGATTTCACCACCAATTTGAATCACAATTGAAGCAGATATGTAGTTCAATACACTTAAAGAAACTTAATGAGCAAGTAAGCTCAATAGAATGTTTTTTCTCACCTTAGTAAATGAATGAGATTTAACAAGCATATTAGACTTATAAAAGTGATGGTAGGAGATTTCAACCAATTTGAATCACAATGAAGCAGATATGTAGTTCAATACATCTTAAAGAAACTTAGTGAGCAAGTAAGCTCAAATAGAACGTTTTTTCTCACCTTTCGCAAATGAATGAGATTTAACAAGCATATTAGACTTATAAAAGTGATGGTAGACGATTTCAAAAAATTTGAATAACACTTAAAGCAGGATATGTAATTCAATACTCTTCTTATAGAAACTTAGTGAGTAAGTAAGCTCAAATAGAATGTTTTTTCTCATTTCTCCAAATGAATGAGATTTAACAAGCATATTAGACTTATAAAAGTGATGTAGTAGAGATTTCAACCAATTTGAATCACAATTGAAAGAGATATGTAGTTCAATCACATCTTAAGAAACTTAATGAGCAAGTAAGCTCAAATAGACGTTTTCTCACCTTAGTCAAATGAATGAGATTTAACAAGCATATTAGACTTATAAAAGTGATGGTAGGAGATTTCAACCAATTTGAATCATGAATTGAGATATGTAGTTCAATACACATCTTAAAGAAACTTGGAGCAAGTAAGCTCAAATAGATTTTTCTCACCTTAGTCAAATGAATGAGATTTAACAAGCATATTAGACTTATAAAAGTGATGAGATTTCAACCAATTTGAATCACAATGAAATGAGATATGTAGTTCAATACACCGTTTTAAAGAAACTTAGTGAGCAAGTAAGATCAAATAGAACATTTTTTTCTCACCTTTGGTTAGTGAATGACATTTAACAAGCATATTAGACTTAGAAAAGTGATGGTAGGAATTTTCAACCAATTTGAAACACAATAGAAGCAGGATATGTAGTTTAATACACTTCTTAAAGAAACTTAGGGAGCAAGTAAGCTCAAATAGAACTTTTTTCTCACCTTTGCAAATGAATGAGATTTAACAAGCATATTAGACTTATAAAAGTGATGGTAGAGATTTAAACCAATTTGAATCACAATTGAAGCGAGATATGTAGTTCAATACACTTCTTAAAGAAACTTAGTGAGCAAGTAAGCTCAAATAGAATTTTTTCTCACCTTAGCAAATGAATGAGATTTAACAAGCATATTAGACTTATAAAAGTGATGGTAGGAGATTTCAACCAATTTGAATCACAATGAAAGAGATATGTAGTTCAAAACTTCTTAAAGAAACTTAATGAGCAAGTAAGCTCAAATAGAACATTTTTCTCACCTTAAATGAATGATATTTAACAGGCATATTAGACTTATAAAAGTGATGGTAGGAGATTTCAACCAATTGCAATCACAATTGAAGCAGCATATGTAGTTTAATACTTAAAGAAACTTAGTGAGCAAGTAAGCTCAAATAGAATGTTTTCTCACCTTAGTCAAATGAATGAGATTTAACAAGCATATTAGACTTATAAAAGTGATGGTAGGAGATTTAAACAATTTGAATCACAATTGAAGCAGAGATATGTAGTTCAATACACATCTTAAAGAAACTTAATGAGCAAGTAAGCTCAAATAGACGTTTTTCTCTCCTTTAGCAAATGAATGAGATTTAACAAGCATATTAGACTTATAAAACTGATGGTAGGAGATTTCAACCAATTTGAATCACAATTAAAGCAGGATATGTAGTTCAATACACCTCTTAAGAAACTTAGTGAGCAAGTAAGCTCAAATAGAATGTCGTTTTTCTCACCTTTGGAATGAATGAGATTGAACAAGTCATATTAGACTTAGTAATGTGATGGTAGGAGATTAAACCAATTTGAATCACAATTGAAATGAGATATTAGTTAAATCACATCTTATAGAAACTTGGTTAGCAAGTAAGCTCAAATAGTACGTTTTTGTCACCTTTAGCAAATGAATGAGATTTAACAAGCATATTAGACTTATAAAAGTTATGGTAGGGGATTTGAACCAATTTGAATCACAATCGAAGCAGGATAGATAGTTCAATACACTTCTTAAATAAACTTAATGTGCAAGTTAGCTTAAATAGAACATTTTTTCTCACCTTTGGTAAATGATTGACATTTAACAAGCATATTAGACTTATAAATGTGATGGTAGGAGATTTCCACCATTTTGAATCACAATTGAAATGAGATATGTAGTTCAATACACATCTTATAGAAACTTAATGAGCAAGTAAGCTCAAATAGATTCACCATTAGTTCTCAATGAATAAGATTTAACAAGCATATTAGACTTATAAATGTGATGGTAGGAGATTTCCACCATTTTGAATCACAGTTGAAGTGGGACATGTAGTTCAACGCACTTCTTAAAGCAACTTAGTGAGCAAGTAAGCTCAAAATAGAACGTTTTTCTCACCTTTAGTAAATGAATGAGATTGAACAAGCATATTAGACTTATAAAAGTGATGGTAGGAGATTTCAACCAATTTGAATCACAAATGAAATGATATATTAGTTCAATACACTTCTTAAAGAAACTTAATGAGCAAGTAAGCTCAAATAGAACGTTTTTTCCCACCTGTAGCAAATGAATGAGATTTAACAAGCATATCAGACTTACAAAAGTGATAGTAGCAGATTTGAACAAATTTGAATCACAATCGAAGCAAGTTATGTAGTTCAATACACTTCTTAAAGAAGCTTAATGAGCAAGTAAGCTCAAATAGAACATTTTTCTCACCGATTAGTAAATGAATGAGATTGAACAAGCATATTAGACTTATAAAAGTGATGGTAGGAGATTTAAACCAATTTGAATCACAATTGAAGCAGATATGTAGTTCAATACATTTCTTATAGAAACTTAGTGAGCTAGTAAGCTCAAATAGAACATTTTTCTCACCTTTAAATGAATGAGATTTAACAAGCATATTAGACTTATAAAAGTGATGGTAGGAGATTTCAACCAATTTGAATCACATTGAAGCAGATATGTAGTTCAATACACTTCTTAAAGAAACTTAGTGAGCAAGTAAGCTCAAATAGAACATTTTTTCACCTTTAGTCAAATGAATGAGATTTAACAAGCATATTAGACTTATAAAAGTGAAGGTAGGAGATTTCAACCAATTTGAATCACAATGAAGCAGATATGTAGTTCAATCACATCTTATAGAAACTTAGTGAGCAAGTAAGCTCAAATAGAATGTTTTTTTCACCTTAGCAAATGAATGAGATTTAACAAGCATATTAGACTTATAAAAGTGATGGTAGGAGATTTCAACCAATTTGAATCACAATTGAAGAGGATATGTAGTTAAATACACTTAAAGAAACTTAATGAGCA
>CM062366.1:8944861-9081339 GCA_031216115.1 Senna siamea
AATCTCCTACCATCACTTTTATAAGTCTAATATGCTTGTTCAATCTAATTCATTGCTACAGGTGAGAAAAAGTGTTTTATTTGAGCTTACTTGCTAACCAACACTCTGTAAGATGTGATTTTAACTTAATATCTCATGTCATTTGTGAACCGAAGGATTTTAATTCTCCTCCAACAACATAACTAATTCTAATGGACCTGTTCAATCTTATTCGACGGAGACTAATCGGTGACGACATTCTATTTGAGGTTAATTACTCACTAAGTTTTTGTAAGAAGAGTATTGAATTACATATCCTGCTTCAATTGTGATTCAAATTGGTTCAAATCTCCTGCCATCACTTTTATAAGTCTAATATGCTTGTTAAATCTCATTCATTTGCGAAAGGTGAGAAAAAACGTTCTATTTGAGCTTTATTTATCATATTAAGTTTCTTTAAGATATGTATTCAATTATATATCTCGCTATTTATCGTGGATTCAAATTGGTTGAAATCTCCTACTATCACTTTTATAAGTCTAATATGCTTGTTCAATCTTATTCTTATTGACTGTGTGAGAAAAAATTGTTCTATTTTGAGCTTATTTCATAACCAAAACTCGTAATATGTGATTTTAACTTCAATATCTCATGTCATTGTCAATTCAACCGGCGATTTTAATTCACCAACAATAGAACTAAGTTTAATGGACTTGTCTAATCTTATTCGATTTTATTAATACTAATCGGTGACCATATTCTATTTGAGGTGTCATTTATCATTAACACTTTGTAGGAAGAGTATTGAACTAAATATCCTTCTTCAATTGTGATCCAAATTGGTCTAAATCTCCTACCATCACTTTGTATAAGTCTACTATGCTTGTTAAATCCTCATTCATTTAAGTAAAGGTGAGAAAAAAACGTTTCATTTGAGCTTACTTCGCTTCATTTAGTTTCTTCAGAAGATGTGGCTGAATCTTCACTAATATCTCGCCTGATCGTGGTTTCAATTTGGTTTCAAATCTCCTGTTTATCATTTTATAAGCTCCAGAGAGGCTTGCTCAATCTCATTCATTGGCTACATGTGAGAAAAATATTTTATTTGAGTTTACTTCAAGTAACTAACACTGTGAAATGTGATTTTTAACTTAATATCTCATGTCATTTGTGAACTAAAGATTGGTTGAGTTCTCTCTACCAACACCATAACTAATTCTAATATGCCCGGGACTGCTCAATCCTATCGATTTTGAGACTAACCTTGATTACATTCTATTTGAGCTTACTTACTCACTAAGTTTTTGTATGAAGAGTATTGAACTATATATTTTGCTTCAATTGTGATTCAAATTGGTTCAAATCTCCTACCATCACTTTTATAAGTCTAATATGCTTGTTCAATCTCATTCATTGCTACAGGTGAGAAAAAGCGTTCTATTCGAGCCATTTAAGAACCAACACTATGTTTCTTAAGATGTGATTTTAACTTAATATCTTGCGTCATTTGTGAACCAAAGGGTTTTAATTCTCCTACCAACAACTTTTATAAGTCCAATTTAATGCACCTGCTCAATCTCATTCATTTGCTAAAGATAACTAATCGATTGTATTTATTTCGAGTTTACTTGCTCACTGTTTTTATAAGAAGAGGTATTGAAGTATTATATCCTTCATTTCAATTCAGATTCAAATTGGTTCCAAATTCTCTGCTACCATCACTTTTATGAGTCTAATGTAAAGTTTGTTCTGAATCTCATTCATTTAGACAAAGGTGAGAAAGTAAGATATCAATTTGAGCTTACTTCGTCATTAAGTTTCTTCGAGGAAGTGTATTCAACTACATATCCCCGCCTGATCGCGATCTGAATTGGTTCAAATCTCCTACCATCACTTTTATAAGTCTAATACGCTGGTTCAATCTCATTCATTTGGAAGGGGTGAGAAAAACGATATTCAATTTGAGCTGCCATCTTGCTCATTAAGTTTCTTCGAGAAGTGTATTCAACTATATATCTCAGTTTGACTGATTCCAGGTAAATTGTTCAAATCTCCTACCATCACTTTTATAAGTCTAATATGACTTGTTCAATCTCATTCATTTCCTCAAAGGAGAAAAATCGGTGAGAAAATAGTAGTTCTATTTTGAGCTTACTTGCTAACTGGCTTTGTTTAAGAAGTGCATTTGAACTACATATCCTCATGCTTCATTTTGTGATTCAAATTGGTTCAAATCTCCCTCTCCATCAACTTTTATAAGTCTAATTTCCAAATAAGCGCTTGCTCAATCTCATTCGACGAGACATTTGCGAAGGATGAGAAAAAAATGCTCTATTTTGGAGGTTACTTGCTCACTAAGCTTCTATGAGAAGTGTATTTGAATTCAAAATATACCTGCTTTCTGATCAATCATGATTCAAATTAGTTCAAATCTCCTACCATCACTTTTATAAGTCTAATCATGCTTGTTAAATCCTCATTCATTTGACTTTAAAAAGGTGAGAAAACATATTCTATTTGAGCTTACTTGCTCATTTAAGTTTCTTTGAAGTGTATTTGAACTGCATATCCGCCTGACGCATCTGTGGATTCAAATTGGTTGAAATCTCCTTTCGCCATCACTTTTTATAAGTCTAATTATGCTTGTTAAATCTCATTCATTTAAGTAAAGGTGAGAAAAAGAAGTTCTATTTGAGGGTTACTTGCTCATTAAGTTTCTTTGAGGAAGTGTATTGAACAACATATCCCCATTTGATTGTGATCGCTCAAAATTGGTTCAAATCTCCTACCATCACTTTTATAAGTCTAATATGCTGAAAGTTAAATCTCATTCATTTCTAAAGTGAGAAAAGATATTCTATTTGAGCTTATTTGCTCATTAAGTTTCTTTGAGAAGTGTATTGAACTACATATCCCCGCCTCATTTCGATCGTAATTCAAATTGGTCTGAAATCTCCTACCATCACTTTTATAAGTCTAATATGCTTGTTACAATCTTCATTCATTTCCTCGAAAGGTAGAGAAAACGCTCTATTCTGAGCTTACTTGCTCTGGCTGTTAAGTTTCTATCAGATGCATATTGAACTGCTATATCCCAACTTCGATCGGTGTGATTCAAATTAGTTCAAATCTCCTACTACATCACTTTTTATAAGTTTAATATGCTCGTTAAATCCTCATTCATTTAAGGTGTAAAGGTGAGAAAAAAGATATTCTATTTCCGAGCTTACTTGCTCATTAAGCTTTTCTGAGGAAGTGTATTGAACTACATATCCTCGGCCTTTGATTGGCCAGATTCAAAATTGGCTTGAAATCACCTACCATCACTTTTATATAAGTCTAATATGCTTGTTAAATCTCATTCATTTGCATGTAAAGTGAGAAAAAGACGTTCTATTTTGAATATTTGCTAACCAAGTTTATTTCGAGAAGTGTATATGAATCATATATATCCCCGCTTGATCATCGTGATTCAAATTAGTTCAACTCTCCTACCATCACTTTTTGATAAGTCTATTATGCTTGTTCAATCCTATATTCATTTTGCTAAAGGTGAGAAAAAAGACGTTCTATTTGAGCTTACTTGTCTCATTAAGTTTCTTTGAGAAGTGTATTGAACTACATGATCCTCGCTTTGATCGTGATCTCAAATTTGGTTGGTTCTAAATCTCCTAACATCACTTTTATAAGTCTAATATGCTTTGTTCAATCCTCATTCATTTGCAAAGGTAGAGAAAAAGATATTCTATTTGAGCCTTACTTCGCTCATTAAGTTTCTTTTGAGAAGTGGTATTGAACTGCTACATATCTCCGCCTCGATCGTGGAATTCAAATTGGTTGAAATCTTCCTACCATCACTTTGTATAAGTCTAATATGCTTGTTAAATCCTCATTCATTTGGCGAAAGGTGAAAAGAAAAATGCGCTCTTAGCTTTGAGCTATTTGCCTGGTCATTAAGTTTCTTCTGAGATTTGTATTGAACTACATATCCAACTTCGATCGATCGATTCAAATCTAGTTCAAATCTCCTACTATCACTTATAAGCCTAATATGCTTGTTAAATCTCATTCATTTCCTGACAAGTGTGGAGAAAAAGATATTCTATTTGGCCTGAGCCATTTACTTGTTCATTAGAAAGTTTTGTTTTGAGAAGTGTATTAAATCACATATCGCCTATCACTGTGATTCAAATTGGTTCAAATCTCCTACCATCACTTTTATAAGTCTAATATGCTTGTTCAATCTCATTCATTTCGACTAAGGACAGAGAAAAAGATATTCTATTTAAGCCATTTACTTGCTCATTAAGTTTCTTTTGAGGAAGTGTATCAAACTACATATCTCGCTTTGATCGTGATTCAAATTGGTTCTCCAAATCTCCTACCATCACTTTATAAGTCTAATATGCTTGAAATTCAATCTCATTCATTTTGGCTACAAGGTGAGAAATAACGCTCTATTTGAGCTTACTTGCCTTATTCAATTTTCTATGAGAAGTGTATTGAATAACTTAACATCCTTCGCTTCATTTGTGATTCAAATTGGTTCTAATTCTCCCTACCATCACTTTTAAGGAACTAAGTCTAATATGCTGTTCAATCTCATTCATTTGTGACTAAGGTAGAAAGAGTTATTCATTTATTTGAGCTTACTTGCTCATTAAGTTTGCTTTTGAGTATGTATTGAACTACATATCCTGGCTTCTATCGTGAATTCAAATTGGTTCAAATCTTCCCACCATCACTTTTGATAAGTCTAAATATGCATGGTTCATAACTCATTCATTTCCAAGCTAAAGGTGAGAAAAACGTTCTATCTTGAGCTTTTACTTGCTCATTAAGTTTTTCTTGAGAAGTGTATTGAACTACATATCCTGGCCTGCTTCAATCGTGGATTCAAATTGGTTCAAATCTCCTACCAACACTTTTATAAGTCGCCTAATATGCTTAGTTCAATCCGATCATTCATTTAAAGTGAAGTGTGAGAAAAAGACGTTCTATTCGAGCTTTACTTGGCTCATGGGCTAAGTTTCTTTGAGAAGTGTATTGAACTACATATCCCCGCTTCAATCATGATTCAAATTGGTTGGGAAATCTCCTACCATCACTTTTATAAGTCTAATATGCTTAGTTCAATCTCTATCTCATTTCCGTAAAGCGTGAAGAAAACGTATTCTATTTGAGCTTACTTGCTTACATTAAGTTTCTTTGAGAAGTGTATTGAACTACGATATATCGGCTAATTCTGAATTGTGATTCCAAATTGGTTCAAATCTCCTACCATCACTTTTATAAGTCTAATATGCATTGTTCAATCTCATTCATTTTCGCTAAAGGTGAGAAAAAGCGCTTTCCATTTTGAGCTTCACTTAAGCTTCATTAAGTTTCACTGTTAAGAAGTGTATTTGAACTACATATCCGTGGCTCTTTATTGTGATCTCAAATTGGAGGATTGAAATCTCCTACCAACACTTTCTATAAGTCTAATATGCTTGTTCAATCTTATTCATTTATGACTAATCGGGTGACGAAAAAACTGCTCTATTTGAGCTTACTTGCTCACTAAGTTTCTTTGAAGATGTATTGAACAACATATCCTGCTTCAATTGTGATTCAAATCAATTGAAATCTCATACCATCACTTTTATTTGTCTAATATGCTTGTTAAATCTCATTCATTTACGAAAAGGTGAGAAAAAAATGTTCTATTTGAGCTTACTTACTCATTAAGTTTCTTTAAGAAGTGTATTGAACTACAAATCCTACTTCAATCGTGATTCAAATTGGTTCAAATCTCCTACCATCACTTTTATAAGTCTAATATGCTTGTTAAATCTCATTCATTTGAAGGTGAGAAAACGATATTCTATTTGAGCTTACTTGCTCATTAAGTTTCTTTGAGAAGTGTATTGAACTACATATCCGCTTTCGATCGTGATTCAAATTAGTTCAAATCTCCTACCATCACTTTTATAAGTCTAATATGCTTGTTCAATCTCATTCATTTAAGGTGAGAAAAAGATATTCTATTTGAGCTTTTACTTTCTCAATAAGTTTCTTTGAGAAGTGTATTGAATAACATATCCTGCTTCTATCGTGATTCAAATTGGTTGAAATCTCCTACCATCACTTTTATAAGTCTAATATGCTTGTTCAATCTCATTCATTTCCGAAAGCTGAGAAAAAGATATTCTATTTGAGCTTACTTGCTCATTAAGTTTCTTTGAAGTGTATTGAACAACATATCCTGCTTCGATCATCGATTCAAATTGGTTCAAATCTCCTACCATCACTTTTATAAGTCTAATATGCTTGTTCAATCTCATTCATTTGTGTGTGAGAAAAATTCTATTTGAGCTACTTGCTCATTAAGTTTCTGAGAAGTGTATTGAACAACATATCCCCATTCAATCGTGATTCAAATTAGTTCAAATCTCATACCATCACTTTTATAAGTCTAATATGCTTGTTCAATCATATTCATTTGCGTCAAGTGACAAAAAACGTTCTATTTGAGCTTACTTGGTCATTAAGTTTCTTTGAGAAGTGTATTGAACTACATATCCCGCTTCAATCGTGATTCAAATTGGTTCAAATCTCCTACCATCACTTTTATAAGTCTAATATGGTTGTTCAATCTCATTCATTCATCGAAGGTGAGAAAAAGATATTCTATTTGAGCTTACTTACTCAGTAAGTTTCTTTGAAGTGTATTGAACTACATATCCTACTTCATTCATTCAAATTGGTTCAAATCTCCTACCATCACTTTTATAAGTCTAATATGCTTGTTCAATCTCATTCATTTCCGTAAAGGTGAGAAAAACATTCTATTTGAGCCATTTGCTCACTAAGTTTCTGTAAGAAATTGTGATTTTAACTACATATCTCATTTTAATTGTGATTCAAATTGGTTTAAATCTCCTACCATCACTTTTATAAGTCTAATATGCTTGTTCAATCTCATTCATGAGACTAAAACGACATCCTATTTGAGCTTACTTGCTCACTAAGTATCTTTAAGAAGTGTATTGAACTACATATCCTGCTTCAATTGTGATTCAAATTGGTTCAAATCTCCTACCATCACTTTTATAAGTCTAATATGCTTGTTAAATCTCATTCATTTGCGAAAGGTGAGAAAAAAAGTTCGATTTGAGCTTACTTGCTCATTAAGTTTCTTTGAGAAGTGTATTGAACTACATATCCTGCTTCGATCGTGATTCAAATTGGTTGAAATCTCCTACCATCACTTTTATAAGTCTAATATGCTTGTTCAATCTCATTCATTGCTACAGGTGAGAAAAAGCGTTTTATTTGAGCTTACTTGCTCATTAAGTTTCTTTGAGAAGTGTATTGAACTACATATCCTGCTTCGATCGTGATTCAAATTAGTTCAAATCTCCTACCATCACTTTTATAAGTCTAATATGCTTGTTAAATCTCATTCATTTCCGAAAGGTGAGAAAAAGATATTCTATTTGAGCTTACTTGCTCATTAAGTTTCTTTGAGAAGTGTATTGAACAACATATCTCGCTTCAGATCGTGATTCAAATTGGTTAAATCTCCTACCATCACTTTTATAAGTCTAATATGCTTGTTCAATCTCATTCATTTTACTAAGGTGAGAAAAAAATGCATTCCATTTGAGCTTACTTACTCTCTAACTTTTTTAAGAAGTGTATTGAACTACATAACCTGCTTCAAATGCCGATTCAAATTGGTTGAAATCTCCTACCATCACTTTTATAAGTCTAATATGGTTGTTCAATCTCATTCATTTGCGAC
The DNA here is from genome assembly GCA_031216115.1 of Senna siamea. Taxonomy (NCBI): domain Eukaryota; kingdom Viridiplantae; phylum Streptophyta; class Magnoliopsida; order Fabales; family Fabaceae; genus Senna; species Senna siamea. Next base: position 8,952,630 of record CM062366.1, read on the forward strand.
AGGTGAGAAAAAACGTTCTATTTGAGCTTACTTGCTCATTAAGTTTCTTTGAGGGTGTATTGAACTATATATCTCGCTTCATCGTGATTCAAATTGGTTCAAATCTCCTACCATCACTTTTATAAGTCAATATGCTTGTTCAATCTCATTCATTTATCGAGAAACAAAAAGTTCGATTATGAGCTACTTGTCAAGTTTCTTTGAGAAGTGTATTGAACTACATATCCTGCTTCGATCATGATTCAAATTGGTTCAAATCTCCTACCATCACTTTTATAAGTCTAATACGCTTGTTCAATCTCATTCATTGCTACAGGTGAGAAAAAGCGTTTTATTTGAGCCTACTTGCTCATTAAGTTTCATTGAGAAGTGTATTGAACTACATATCGTGCTTCTATCGTGATTCAAATTGGTTCAAATCTCCTACCATCACTTTTATAAGTCTAATATGCTTGTTCAATCTCATTCATTTGACTAAGGTGAGAAAGATATTCTATTTGAGCCTACTTGCTCATTAAGTTTCTTTGAGAAGTGTATTGAACTACATATCCTGCTTCGATCGTGATTCAAATTGGTTGAAATCTCCTACCATCACTTTTATAAGTCTAATATGATTTTTAAATCTCATTCATTTGCCAAGGTGAGAAAATTCATTTTTTCAGCTTTGCTAACCAACACTTTCAGTGATTTTTAACTTAATATCTCATTTCATTTGTGATTCAAAAATTTTAAATCTCCTACCAACAACATAACTAATTCTAATATGCTTGTATTCAATCTTATTCATGGAGACTAATCCAGGAAAAAACATTCTATTTGAGCTTACTTGCTCACTAAGTTTCTTGTGAAGAGTATTGAACTATATATTTTGCTTCAAATGTGATTCAAATTGGTTCAAATCTCGTACCATCACTTTTATAAGTCTAATATGCTTGTTCAATCTCATTCATTTAGAAAGGTGAGAAAAAGATATTCTATTTGAGCTACTTGCTCATTAAGTTTCTTTTGAGAAGTGTATTGAACTACATATCCTGCCTGATCGTGATTCAAATTGGTTCAAATCTCCTACCATCACTTTTATAAGTCTAATATGCTTGTTCAATCTCATTCATTTGACTAAGGTGAGAAAATTCTATTTGAGCCTACTTGCTCATTAAGTTTCTTTACGAAGTGTATTGAACTACATATCCTCCTTCTATTGTGTTTCAAATTGGTTCAAATCTCCTACCATCACTTTTATATGTCTAATATGTTTGTTTAATCTCATTCATTTGGTAAAGGTGAGAAAAATATTCTATTTGAGCTTGCTACTTGCTATTAAGTTTCTTAAGAAGTGTATTTAACTTCATATCTCGCTCATTTGTGATTCAAATTGGTTCAAATCTCCTACCATCACTTTTATAAGTCTAATATTCTTGTTCAATCTCATTCATTTGCGAGACTGAAGGTGAGAAAACAGATATTCTATTTGATGCTTACTTGCTCACTAAGTTTCTGAAGAAGTGTATTGAACTACATATCCTTGCTTCTATTGTGATTCAAATTGGTTCAAATCTCCTACCATCACTTTTATAAGTCTAATATGCTTGTTCAATCTCATTCATTTCGAAAGGTGAGAAAAAGATATTCTTATTTGAGCTTACTTGCTCATTAAGTTTCTTTGAGAAGTGTATTGAGGCCACTACATATCCCGCTTCAATTGTGATTCAAAGTCGTTGAAATCTTCTACCATCACTTTTATAAGTCTAATATGCTTGTTAAATCTCATTCATTTAAAGGAGAGTGAAAACGTTCTATTTCAGCTTACTTGCTCATTAAGTTTCTTTGAGAAGAGTATTGAACTACATATCTGCCGCTTTGAATTTAGTGATTCAAATTGGTTCAAATCTCCTACCATCACTTTTATAAGTCTAATATGCTTGTTAAATCTCATTCATTTGCGAAAGGTGAGAAAAAGCGTTATTCGAAAGCGTACTTGCTCATTAAGTTTCTTTGAGAAGTGTATTGAACTCATATCCCGCTCGATCGTGATTCAAATTGGTTGAAATCTCCTACCATCACTTTTATAAGTCTAATATGCTTGTTCAATCTCATTCATTTTCCTGGAAGGTGAGAAAAACGTTCTATTTGAGCTTACTTGCTCATTAAGTTTCTTTGAGAGTGTATTGAACAACATATCCGCTTCGATCGTGGATTCAAATTAGTTAAATCTCCTACCATCACTTTATAAGTCTAATATGCTTGTTCAATTTCATTCATTTGCGACACCTGAGAGTAACATATTCTATTTCAGCTTACTTCCTCATTAAGTTTCTTTGAGAAGTATTGAACTACATATCTCATTTCGATTGTGATTCAAATTGGTTGAAATCTCCTACCATCACTTTTATAAGTCTAATATGCTTGTTCAATCTCATTCATTTCCGATAGGTGATAAAAAGATATTCCTATTTGAGCTTACTTGCTCATTAAGTTTCTTTGAGAAGTATCAACTGAACATATCTCATGTCAATTGTGATTCAAATTGGTTGAAATCTCCTACCATCACTTTTATAAGTCAAATATGCTTGTTAAATCTCGTTCATTTGCGAAAGGTGAGAAAAGACGTTCTATTTCAGCATACTTGCTCATTAAGTTTCCTTCAGATGTGTATTAAACTACATATCCTGCTTCAATCGTGATTCAAATTGGTTGAAATCTCCTACCATCACTTTTATATGTCTAATATGGTTGTTCAATCTCATTCATTTGCGACAGGTGAGAAAACGATATTCTATTTGAGCTTACTTACTCATTAAGTTTCTTTGAGAAGTGTACCGAACTACATATCCTACTTCGATCGTGATTCAAATTGGTTCAAATCTCCTACCATCACTTTTATAAGTCTAATATGCTTGTTCAATCTCATTCATTTCCGAAAGGTGAGAAAATGATATTCTATTTGAGCTTACTTGCTCATTAAGTTTGCGAAGAAGTGTATTGAACTACATATCTCGCTCGATCGATTGTGATTCAAATTGCTTCAAATCTCCTACCATCACTTTTATAAGTCTAATATGGTTGTTCAATCTCATTCATTTGCGACAGGTGAGAAAAAAGTTCTATTTGAGCTTACTTGCTCATTAAGTTTCTTTGAGAAGTGTATTGAACTACATATCCTACTTCGATCGTGATTCAAATTGGTTCAAATCTCCTACCATCACTTTTATAAGTCTAATATGGTTGTTCAATCTCATTCATTTCTGAAAGGTGAGAAAAAGATATTCTATTTGAGCTTACTTGCTCATCAAGTTTCTTTGAGAAGTGTATTGAACAACATATCTCATTTCGATCGTGATTCAAATTAGTTCAAATCTCCTACCATCACTTTTATAAGTCTAATATGCTTGTTCAATATCATTCATTTTCGAAAGGTGTGAAAAAGATATTCTATTTGAGCTTACTTGCTCATTAAGTTTGTTTGAGAAGTGTATTGAACTACATATCGCTTCTTGATCGTGATACAAAATGGTTCAAATCTCCTACCATCACATATATAAGTCTAATATGCTTGTTCAATCTCATTCATTTGACTAAGGTGAGAAAACGATTCTATTTGAGCTTACTTGCTCATTAAGTTTCTGAGAAGTGTATTGAACTACATATCACCTTCGATTGTGATTCAAATTGGTTCAAATCTCCTACCATCACTTTTATAAGTCTAATATGCTTGTCAATCTCATTCATTCGACAGAGCTAATCTAAGTTGAGAAAAAGATATTTTATTTGAGCTTACTTGCTCATTAAGTTTCTGTAAGATGTGATTTTAACTACATATCCTCATGTCGATTGTGATTCAAATTGGTTCAAATCTCCTACCATCACTTTTATAAGTCTAATACGCTTGTTCAATCTCATTCATTCGACTAAGGTGAGAAAACATTCTATTTGAGCTTACTTGCTCATTAAGTTTCTTTGAGAAGTGTATTGAACAACATATCCTGCTTCGATCGTGATTCAAATTAGTTCAAATCTCCTACCATCACTTTTATAAGTCTAATATGCTTGTTCAATCTCATTCATTGGCTACAGGTGAGAAAAAATATTTTATTTGAGTTTACTTGCTCATTAAGTTTCATTGAGAAGTGTATTGAACTACATATCGTGCTTCGATTGTGATTCAAATTGGTTCAAATCTCCTACCATCACTTTTATAAGTCTAATATGCTTGTTCAATCATATTCATTTGCGACAAGTGAGAAAAAGATATTATATTTGAGCTTACTTGCTCATTAAGTTTCTTTGAGAAGTGTATTGAACTGCATATCCTGCTTCGATTGTGATTCAAATTGGTTCAAATCTCCTACCATCACTTTTATAAGTCTAATATGCTTGTTCAATCTCATTCATTGCTACAGGTGAGAAAAAGCGTTTTATTTGAGCTTACTTGCTCATTAAGTTTCTTTGAGAAGTGTATTGAACTACATATCTCATTTCAATTGTGATTCAAATTGGTTCAAATCTCCTACCATCACTTTTTATAAGTCTAATATGCTTGTTAAATCTCATTCATTTAGACTAAGGTGAAAACATTCTATTTGAGCTTACTTGCTCATTAAGTTTTTTTTTGAGAAGTGTATTTAACTACATATCCCGCTTCAATTGTGATTCAAATTGGTTCAAATCTCCTACCATCACTTTTATAAGTCTAATATTCTTGTTCAATCTCATTCTTTTCCGAAAGGTGAGAAAAAGATATTCTATTTGAGCTTACTTGCTCATTAAGTTTGTTTGAGAAGTGTATTGAACAACATATCCTGCTTCGATCAATTCTGTGATTCAAATTGGTTCAAATCTCCTACCATCAACTTTATAAGTCTAATATGCTTGTTCAATCTCATTCATTTTGACTAAGGTGAGAAATATTCTATTTGAGCTTACTTGCTCATTAAGTTTCTTTGAGAAGTGTATTGAACTACATATCTGCAAGCTTCAATTGTGATTCAAATTGGTTCAAATCTCCCTACCATCACTTTTTATAAGTCTAATATGGTTGTTCAATCTCATTCATTTCAGGTGAGAAAAAGATATTTCTATTTGAGCTTACTTGCTCATTAAGTTTTCTTTTGGAGAATGTGTATTGAACTGCTATCCCTGCTATTCAGCGTAGATTCAAATTGGTTAAATCTCCTACCATCACTTTTATAAGTCTAATATGCTTGTTCAATCTCATTCATTTACATCTAAGGTGAGAAAAAGCATTTATTTGAGCTTACTTGCTCATTAAGTTTCCTCAAGAAGTGTATTTGAACTATATATCTCATTTCATTCGTGATTCAAATTAGTTGAAATCTCCTACCAACACTTTTATGAAGTCTAATATGCTTGTTGAATCTCATTCATTTAGACTAAAGGTGAGAAAAAGATATTATATTTGAGCTTACTTGCTCATTAAGTTTCTTTGAGAAGTGTATTGAACTATATATCCTACTTCGATCGTGATTCAAATTGGTTCAAATATCCTACCATCACTTTTATAAGTCTAATATGGTTGTTCAATCTCATTCATTCGCAGCAGGTGAGAAAAAGATATTCTATTTGAGCTTACTTGCTCATCAAGTTTCTTGAGAAGTGTATTGAACTACATATCTCATTTGATCGTGATTCAAATGGTTCAAATCTCCTCCATCACTTTTATAAGTCTAATATGCTTGTTCAATCTCATTCATTTGAGACTAAGTGAAAAGCATTCTATTTGAGCTTACTTGCTCATTAAGTTTCTTTGAGAAGTGTATTGAACTACATATCCTGCTTCGATTGTGATTCAAATTGGTTCAAATCTCCTACTATCACTTTTATAAGTCTAAGATGCTTGTTAAATCTCATTCATTTGCGAAAGGTGAGAACAAACGTTCTATTTGAGCTTACTTGCTCATTAAGTTTCTTCAGATGTGATTTAACTACATATCCTCATGTCATTCGTGATTCAAATTGGTTGAAATCTCCTACCATCACTTTTATAAGTCTAATATGCTTGTTAAATCTCATTCATTTCGACTAAAGTGACAAAAACGCGTTCTATTTGAGCTTACTTGCTCATTAAGTTTCTTTGAGAAGTGTATTGAACTACATATCCTGCTTCGATCGTGATTCAAATTGGTTGAAATCTCCTACCAACACTTTTATAAGTCTAATATGCTTGTTAAATCTCATTCATTTGCGAAAGGTGAGAAAAAACGTTTTATTTGAGCTTACTTGCTCATTCAGTTTCTTTGAGAAGTGTTGAACTACATATCCCCGCTTGATCGTGAATCAAATTAGTTCAAATCTCCTACATCACTTTTATAAGACAATATGCTTGTTCAATCTCATTCATTTGCGACAGGTGAGAAAAATATTCTATTTGAGCTTACTTTTATTTAAGTTTCTTTGAGAAGTGTATTGAACAACATATCCTGCTTCGATCGTGATTCAAATTGGTTCAAATCTCCTACCATCACTTTTATAAGTCTAATATGCTTATTAAATCTCATTCATTTCGAAAGGTGAAGAAAAATCATTCTGTTGAAGCTTACTTGCTCATTAAGTTTCTTTGAAGTGTATTGAACAGCATATCCTCGTCAATGCGTGGATTCAAATTGGTTCAAATCTCCTGCCATCACTTTTATAAGTCTAATTATGCTTGTTCAATCTCATTCATTTTAGAAGGTGAGAAAAAGATATTCTATTTGAGCTTACTTGCTCATTAAGTTTCTTGAGAAGTGTATTGAACTACATATCCACCTTGATCGTGGATTCAAATTGGTTGAAATCTCCTACCATCACTTTTATAAGTCTAATATGCTTGTTCAATCTCATTCATTTCAAAAGGTGAGAAAAGATATTCTATTTGAGCTTACTTGCTCACTAAGTTTCTTTGAGAAGTGATTGAACTATATATCCTATTTAAATCGTGATTCAAAGTTGGTCAAATCTCCTACCATCACTTTTATAAGTCTAATATGCTTGTTCAATCTCATTCATTTGCTAAAGGTGAGAAAACGTTCTATTTGAGCTTACTTGCTCATTAAGTTTCTTTGAAGTGTATTGAACTACATATCCTGCTTCGATCGTGATTCAGAATTGGTTCAAATCTCCTACCATCACTTTTATAAGTCCTAATATGCTTGTTCAATCTCATTCATTTCCGAAAGATTAGAAAAAGATATTCAATTTGAGCTTACTTGCTCATTAATTTTCTTTGTGAAGTGTATTCAACTACATATCTCTTGATAAGTGATTCAAATTGGTTCAAATCTCCTACCATCACTTTTATAAGTCTAATATGCTTGTTCAATCTCATTCATTTAGAAAAGGTGAGAAAAAGATTCTATTTGAGCTTACTTGCTCATTAAGTTTCTTTGAGAAGTGTATTGAACTACATATCTCGCTTCGATCGTGATTCAAATTGGTTCAAATCTCCTACCATCACTTTTATAAGTCTAATATGCTTGTTCAATCTCATTCATTTCAAAGGTGAGAAAAATATTCTATTTGAGCTTACTTGCTCATTAAGTTTCTTTGAGAAGTGTATTGAACTTACATATCCTCGTTCAATCGTGATTCAAATTGGTTCAAATCTCCTACCATCACTTTTATAAGTCTAATATGCTTGTTCAATCTCATTCATTTATAAAGGTGAGAAAAAACGTTCTATTTGAGCTTACTTGCTCATTAAGCTTCTTTCAGAAGTGTATTGAACTACATATCCTGCTTCGATCGTGATTCAAATTGGTTGAAATCTCCTACCATCACTTTTATAAGTCTAATATGCTTGTTCAATCTCATTCATTTCAGAACAATCTGAGAAAAAGATATTCTATTTGAGCTTACTTGCTCATTAAGTTTCTTTGAGAAGTGATTGAACAACATATCTCATTGATCGTGATTCAAATTGGATTCAAATCTCTCCTCCATCACTTTTATAAGTCTAATATGCTTGTTCAATCTCATTCATTTATAAAGGTGAGAAAACATTCTATTTGAGCTTACTTGCTCATCAAGTTTCTTTGAGAAGTGTATTGAACTACATATCCCAGCTTTCGATCGTGAATCAAATTCGTTCAAATCTCCTACCATCACTTTTATAAGTCTAATATGCTTGTTAAATCTCATTCATTTATGAAAGGTGAGAAAAAACGTTCTATTTGAGCTTACTTGCTCATTATGTTTCTTTGAGAAGTGTATTCAACTACATATCCTCTGATCAATCGTGATTCAAATTGGTTCAAATCTCCTACCATCACTTTTATAAGTCTAATATGGTTGTTCAATCTCATTCATTTCAGAAAGGTGAGAAAAACGTTCTATTTGAGCTTACTTGCTCATTAAGTTTCTTTGAGAAGTGTATTGAACAACATATCCTGCTTCGATCGTGATTCAAATTAGTTCAAATCTCCTACCATCACTTTTATAAGTCTAATATGCTTGTTCAATCTCATTCATTTCCGAAAGGTGAGAAAAAGATATTCTATTTGAGCTTACTTGCTCATTAAGTTTCTTTGAGAAGTGTATTGAACTACATATCCCTTGATCATTGTGATTCAAATTGGTTCAAATCTCCTACCATCACTTTATAAGTCTAATATGCTTGTTCAATCTCATTCATTTTTCACGACGGGTGAAAAAGATACGTTCTATTTGAGCTTACTTGCTCATTAAGTTTCTTTGAGAAGTGTATTGAACTGCATATCCTGCTTCGATTGTGATTCAAATTGGTTCAAATCTCCCACCATCAATTTTATAAGTCTAATATGCTTGTTTAATCTCATTCATTGGCTATAGTTGAGAAAAAATATTTTATTTGAGCTTACTTGCTAACCAATTCTCTGTAAAATGTGATTTTAACTTAATATCTCATGTCATTTGTGATTCAAATTGGTTTAGTTCTCCTCAACACCATCACTTTATAATTCTAATATGCTTGTTCAATCTCATTCATTTGCTAAGGTGAGGAAAATATTCTATTTGAGCTTACTTACTGACTAAGATTTTGTAAGAAGAGTATTGAACTATATATCCTGCTTTAATTGTGATTCAAATTGGTTCAAATCTCCTACCATCACTTTTATAAGTCCAATATGCTTGTTCAATCATATTCATTTGCGACAAGTGAGAAAAAGATATTATATTTGAGCTTACTTGCTCATTAAGTTTCTTTGAGAAGTGTATTGAACTGCATATCCTGCTTCGATTGTGATTCAAATTGGTTCAAATCTCCTACTATCACTTTTATAAGTCTAAGATGCTTGTTAAATCTCATTCATTTGCGAAAGGTGAGAAAAAAAGTTCGATTTGAGCTTACTTGCTCATTAAGTTTCTTTGAGAAGTGTATTGAACAACATATCCTGCTTCGATCGTGATTCAAATTAGTTCAAATCTCCTACCATCACTTTTATAAGTCTAATATGCTGGTTAAATCTCATTCATTTGCGAAAGGTGAGAAAAAACGTTCTATTTCAGCATACTTGCTCATTAAGTTTCTTTGAGAAGTGTATTGAACTACATATCCTGCTTCAATCGTGATTCAAATTGGTTCAAATCTCCTACCATCACTTTTATAAGTCTAATATGGTTGTTCAATCTCATTCATTTGCGACAGGTGAGAAAAAACGTTCTATTTGAGCTTACTTGCTCATTAAGTTTCTTTGAGAAGTGTATTGAACTACATATCCTACTTCGATCGTGATTCAAATTGGTTCAAATATCCTACCATCACTTTTATAAGTCTAATATGCTTGTTCAATATCATTCATTTCCGAAAGGTGTGAAAAAGATATTCTATTTGAGCTTACTTGCTCATTAAGTTTGTTTGAGAAGTGTATTGAACAACATATCCTGCTTCGATCGTGATTCAAATTAGTTCAAATCTCCTACCATCACTTTTATAAGTCTAATATGCTTGTTCAATCTCATTCATTTCGAAGGTAGAAAGGTGAAACGCTCTATTTAAGCTTACTTGCTCATTAAGTTTCTTTGAGAAGTGTATTGATTTACACATCCTTCTTCGATCGTGAATCAAATTGGTTCAAATCTCCTACCATCACTTTTATAAGTCTAATATGCTTGTTAAATCTCATTCATTTATGAAAGGTGAGAAAAAACGTTCTATTTGAGCTTACTTGCTCATTAAGTTTCTTTGAGAAGTGTATTGAATAACATATCCAACTTCGATCGTGATTCAAATTAGTTCAAATCTCCTACCATCACTTTTATAAGTCTAATATGCTTGTTCAATCTCATTCATTTCCGAAAGGTGAGAAAAAGATATTCTATTTGAGCTTACTTGCTCATTAACTTTCTTTGAGAAGTGTATTGAACTACATATCCTACTTCGATCGTGATTCAAATTGGTTCAAATCTCCTACCATCACTTTTATAAGTCTAATATGGTTGTTCAATCTCATTCATTTGCGACAGGTGAGAAAAAAGTTCTATTTGAGCTTACTTGCTCATTAAGTTTCTTTGAGAAGTGTATTGAACAACATATCCTGCTTCGATCGTGATTCAAATTAGTTCAAATCTCCTACCATCACTTTTATAAGTCTAATATGCTGGTTAAATCTCATTCATTTGCGAAAGGTGAGAAAAAACGTTCTATTTGAGCTTACTTGCTCATTAAGTTTCTTTGAGAAGTGTATTGAACTACATATCCTGCTTCAATCGTGATTCAAATTGGTTCAAATCTCCTACCATCACTTTTATAAGTCTAATATGCTTGTTAAATCTCATTCATTTGCGAAAGGTGAGAAAAAACGTTCTATTTGAGCTTACTTGCTCATTAAGTTTCTTTGAGAAGTGTATTGAATAACATATCCTGCTTCGATCGTGATTCAAATTAGTTCAAATCTCCTACCATCACTTTTATAAGTCTAATATGCTTGTTCAATCTCATTCATTTCCGAAATGTGTGAAAAAGATATTCTATTTGAGCTTACTTGCTCATTAAGTTTCTTTGAGAAGTGTATTGAACTGCATATCCTGCTTCGATTGTGATTCAAATTGGTTCAAATCTCCCACCATCAATTTTATAAGTCTAATATGCTTGTTTAATCTCATTCATTGGCTATAGTTGAGAAAAAATATTTTATTTGAGCTTACTTGCTCATTAAGTTTCTTGAGATGTATTGAACTTACATATCCTCATTTCACTCGTGATTCAAATTGGTTCAAATCTCCTACCATCACTTTTTATAAGTCTAATATGCTTGTCAATCTCATTCATTTTAGACAGGTGAAAAAAACATTCTATTTGAGCTTCCTTCTCACTAAGATTTTGTAAGAAGAGTATTGAACTATATATCCTGCTTTAATTGTGATTCAAATTGGTTCAAATCTCCTACCATCACTTTTATAAGTCCAATATGCTTGTTCAATCATATTCATTTGCGACAAGTGAGAAAAAGATATACTATTTGAGCTTACTTGCTCATTAACTTTCTTTGAGAAGTGTATTGAACTACATATCCTACTTCGATCGTGATTCAAATTGGTTCAAATCTCCTACCATCACTTTTATAAGTCTAATATGCTTGTTAAATCTCATTCATTTGCGAAAGGTGAGAAAAAAAGTTCGATTTGAGCTTACTTGCTCATTAAGTTTCTTTGAGAAGTGTATTGAACAACATATCCTGCTTCGATCGTGATTCAAATTGGTTCAAATCTCCTACCATCACTTTTATAAGTCTAATATGGTTGTTCAATCTCATTCATTTTGCTAAAGGTGAAAAAACGTTCTATTTGAGCTTACTTGCTCATTAAGTTTCTTGAGAAGTGATTGAACTACATATCCTACTGATCATTGTGATTCAAATTGGTTCAAATCTCCTACCATCACTTTTATAAGTCTAATATGGTTGTTCAATCTCATTCATTTGCGACAGGTGAAAAAGTTCTATTTGAGCTTACTTGCTCATTAAGCTTCTTTAAGAAGTGTATTGAACTGCATATCCTGCCTTGATTGTGATTCAAATTGGTTCAAATCTCCTACCATCACTTTTATAGGTCTAATATGCTTGCTGAATGTCATTCATTTATGACGGCGAAAGGTGAGAAAAAACGTTCTATTTGAGCTTACTTGCTAACCAAGTTTCTTTGAGAAGTGTATTTTGAACTTACATATCTCATGTCATTTGTGATTCAAAATTGGTTCAAATCTCCTACCATCACTTTTATAAGTCTAATATGCTGTTCAATCATTCATTTAGAACTAAGGTGAGAAAAAGACATTCTATTTGAGCTTACTTACTGACTAAGATTTTGTAAGAAGAGTATTGAACTATATATCCTGCTTTAATTGTGATTCAAATTGGTTCAAATCTCCTACCATCACTTTTATAAGTCTAAGGTGCTTGTTCAATCTCATTCATTTATGAAAGTGACGAAAAAAGATATTCTATTTGAGCTTACTTGCTCATTAAGTTTCTATGAGAAGTGTATTGAACTATATATCCTGCTTTAATTGTGATTCAAATTGGTTCAAATCTCCTACCATCACTTTTATAAGTCTAAGATGCTTGTTAAATCTCATTCATTTGCGAAAGGTGAGAAAAAAAGTTCGATTTGAGCTTACTTGCTCAGTAAGTTTCTTTGAGAAGTGTATTGAACAACATATCCTGGTTCAATTCAAATTGGTTGAAATCTCCTACCATCACTTTTATAAGTCTAATAAGCTTGTTAAATCTCATTCATTGCTACAGGTGAGGAAAATCGTTTTATTTGAGCCTACTTGCTCATTAAGTTTCTTTGAGAAGTGTATTGAATAACATATCCTGCTTCGATCGTGATTCAAATTAGTTCAAATCTCCTACCATCACTTTTATAAGTCTAATATGCTTGTTCAATCTCATTCATTTCCGAAAGGTGAGAAAAAGATATTCTATTTGAGCTTACTTGCTCATTAAGTTTCTTTGAGAAGTGTATTGAACTCACATATCCTGCTTCAATCGTGATTCAAATTGGTTCAAATCTCCTACCATCACTTTTATAAGTCTAATATGGTTGTTCAATCTCATTCATTTGCGACAGGTGAGAACAAAGTTCTATTTGAGCTTACTTGCTCATTAAGTTTCTATAAGAAGTGATTTTAACAACATATCTCATTTCGATCGTGATTCAAATTGGTTGAAATCTCCTACCATCACTTTTATAAATCTAATATGGTTGTACAATCCCATTCATTTGACTAATCGGTGAGAAAAAACGCTCTATTTGAGCTTACTTTCTCACTAAGTTTCCTGAGAAGTGTATTGAACTACATATCCTGCTTCGATTGTGATTCAAATTGGTTCAAATCTCCTACCATCACTTTTATAAGTCTAATATGCTTGTTAAATCTCATTCATTTGCTACAGGTGAGAAAAAATGTTTTATTTGAGCTTACTTGCTCATTAAGTTTCTTTGAGAAGTGTATTAAACTTAATATCCTGCTTCATCGTGATTCAAATTGGTTTGAAATCTCCGACCATCACTTTTATAAGTCTAATATGCTTGTTCAATCTCATTCATTTGCGAAAGGTGAGAAAAAGATATTCTATTTGAGGTTACTTACTCACTAAGTTTCTTGAAGAAGAGTATTGAACTATATATCCTGCTTTAATTGTGATTCAAATTGGTTCAAATCTCCTACCATCACTTTTATAAGTCTAATATGCTTGTTAAATCTCATTCATTTGGTAAAGCTGAGAAAAAGATATTTTATTTGAGCTTACTTGCTCATTAAGTTTCTTTGAGAAGTGTATTGAACTGCATATCCTAATTCGATTGTGAGTCAAATTGGTTCAAATCTCCCACCATCACTTTTATAAGTCTAATATGCTTGTTCAATCTCATTCATTTCCGAAAGGTGAGAAAAAGATATTCTATTTGAGCTTACTTGCTCATTAAGTTTCTTTGAGAAGTGTATTGAACTACATATCCTGCTTCGATCGTGATTCAAATTGGTTCAAATCTCCTACCATCACTTTTATAAGTCTAATATGGTTGTTCAACTTCATTCATTTGCTACAGGTGAGAAAAAGCATTTTTTTTTAGCTTACTTGCTCATTATGCTTCTTTAAGAAGTATTGAACAACATATCCCTATTTCAATCGTGGATTCAAATTGGTTCAAATCTCCTACCATCACTTTTATAAGTCTAATATGCTTGTTCAATCTCATTCATTTCAAAGTTGAGAAAAAAGATATTCTATTTGCCCAGGCTTACTTGCTCATTCAAGTTTCTTTAAGAAGTGTATTGTTGAACAGCATATCCTTTTTCATGTGATTCAAATTGAGTTGAATCTCTCCTGCCATCACTTTTATAAGTCTAATATGCACTGTTTCAATCTCATTCATTTGGGAAGTGTGAGAAAACGATATTCTATTGAGCTTTACTTGCTCACATTAAGTTTCTTTGAGAAGTGTATTGAACTACATATCTCGCTTCGATCGTGATTCAAATTGGTTAATCTCCTACCATCACTTTTATAAGTCTAATATGCTTGTTAAATCTCATTCATTCGATAAGGTGAGAAAAATGATGTCTATTTGAGCTTACTTGCTCATTAAGTTTCTTTGAGAAGTGTATTGAACAATATATCCTGCTTTGATAATTGATTCAAATTTAGTTCAAATCTCCTACCATCACTTTTATAAGTCTAATATGCTTGTTCAATCTCATTCATTTGCAAAGGTGAGAAAAAAGATATTCTATTTGAGCTTACTTGCTCATTAAGTTTCTTTGAGAAGTGTATTGAACAACATATCTCGCTTGATCGTGATTCAAATTAGTTCAAATCTCCTACCATCACTTTTATAAGTCTAATATGCTTGTTCAATCTCATTCATTTCGAAAGGTGAGAAAAGATATTCTATTTGAGCTTACTTGCTCATTATGTTTCTTTGAGAAGTGTATTGAACTACATATCCTACTTCGATCGTGATTCAAATTGGTTCAAATCTCCTACCATCACTTTTATAAGTCTAATATGGTTGTTCAATCTCATTCATTTATGAAAGGTGAGAAAAAGATATTATATTTGCGCTTACATGCTCATTACGTTTCTTTGTGTAGTGTATTGAACTGCATATCTGCTTTCGATCGTGATTCAAATTGGTTGAAATCTCTACCATCACTTTTATAAGTCTAATATGCTTGTTAAATCTCATTCATTTCTGCGAAAGGTGAAAGATATTCTATTTGAGCTTACTTGCTCATTAAGTTTCTTTGAGAAGTGTATTGAACTACATATCCTGCTTCGATCGTGATTCAAATTGGTTCAAATCTCCTACCATCACTTTTATAAGTCTAATATGCTTGTTAAATCTCATTCATTTGCGAAAGGTGAGAAAAAACGTTCTATTTGAGCTTACTTGCTCATTCAGTTTCTTTGAGAAGTGTATTGAATAACATATCCTGCTTCTATCGTGATTCAAATTAGTTCAAATCTCTGACCATCACTTTTATAAGTCTAATATGCTTGTTAAATCTCATTCATTTGCGAAAGGTGAGAAAAAACGTTCTATTTGAGGTTACTTACTCACTAATTTTTTGTAGGAAGAGTATTGAACTAAATATCCTTCTTCAATTGTGATTCAAATTGGTTCAAATCTCCTACCATCACTTTTATAAGTCTAATATGCTTGATAAATCTCATTCATTTGCGAAAGGTGAGAAAAAACGTTCTATTTGAGCTTACTTGCTCATTTAGTTTCTTTGAGAAGTGTATTGAACTACATATCCTGCTTCGATCGTGATTCAAATTGGTTCAAATCTCCTACCATCACTTTTATAAGTCTAATATGCTTGTTAAATCTCATTCATTTCCGAAAAGTGAGAAAAAGATATTCTAATTGAGCTTACTTGCTCATTAAGTTTCTTTGAGAAATGTATTGAACTGCATATCTCCGCTTCAATCGTGATTCATATTGGTTGAAATCTCCTACTATCACTTTATAAGTCTAATATGCTTGTTAAATCTCATTCATTTGACGGGTTGAGAAAAAAAGTTCTATTTGGAGCTTACTTGCTCATTAAGTTTCTTTGAAGAAGTGTATTGAACTAACATATCCTGCCTTACCAATGATTCAAATTGGTTCAAATCTCCTACCATCACTTTTATAAGTCTAATATGCTTGTTAAATCTCATTCATTTGCTAGAAGGTGAGAAAACGTTTCTATTTGAGCTTACTTGCTCATTAAGTTTCTTTGAAGTGTATTGAATAACATATCCTGCTTCGATCATGATTCAACTTAGTACAAATCTCCTACCATCACTTTTATAAGTCTAATATGCTTGTTCAATATCATTCATTTCCGAAAGGTGTGAAAAAGATATTCTATTTGAGCTTACTTGCTCATTAAGTTTGTTTGAGAAGTGTATTGAACAACATATCTCATTTCATTTGTGATTCAAATTGTTAAATCTCCTACCATCAACTTTTATAAGTCTAATATGCTTGTTCAATCTCATTCATTTCCGAAAGGTGTGAAAAAGATATTCTATTTGAGCTTACTTGCTCATTAAGTTTCTTTGAGAAGTGTATTGAACTACATATCCTGCTTCAATCGTAATTCAAATTGGTTGAAATCTCCTACCATCACTTTTATCAGTCTAATATGCTTGTTAAATCTCATTCATTTGCGAAAGGTGAGAAAAAACGTTCTATTTGAGCTTACTTGCTCATTAAGTTTCTTTGAGAAGTGTATTTAACTACATATCCTCGCTCGATCGTGATTCAAATTAGTTCAAATCTCCTACCATCACTTTTATAAGTCTAATATGCTTGTTCAATCTCATTCATTTCCGAAAGGTGAGAAAAAGATATTCTATTTGAGCTTACTTGCTCATTAAGTTTGTTTGAGAAGTGTATTGAACTACATATCCTACTTCGATCGTGATTCAAATTGGTTCAAATCTCCTACCATCACTTTTATAAGTCTAATATGGTTGTTCAATCTCATTCATTTGCGACAGGTGAGAAAAAAGTTCTATTTGAGCTTACTTGCTCATTAAGTTTCTTTGAGAAGTGTATTGAACAACATATCTCATTTCAATTGTGATTCAGGAATTGGTTCAAATCTCCTACCATCACTTTTATAAGTCTAATATGCTTGTTAAATCTCATTCATTTATAGTAGGTGAGAAAAAATTTCTATTTGAGCTTACTTGCTCATTAGGCTTCTTAAGAAAGTGTATTGAACTATATATCCTGGCCTGATTTGATTCAAATTGGTTTCAAATCTCCTACCATCACTTTTATAAGTCTAATATGCTTGTTAAATCTCATTCATTTCTGAAAGGTGAGAACAAGATAATTCTATTTGAGCTTACTTGCTCATTAAGTTTGTTTGAAGAAAGTAATTGAACTACATATCCTGCTTCAATCGTGATTGAAATTGGTTCAAATCTCCTACCATCACTTTTATACGTCTAATATGGTTGTTCAATCTGATTCATTTGCGAAAAAGTGAGAAAAAGATATTCTATTTGAGCTTACTTGCTCATTAAGTTTCTTTGAGAAGTGTATTGAACTACATATCCTGCTTCGATCGTGATTCAAATTGGTTGAAATCTCCTACCATCACTTTTATAAGTCTAATATGCTTGTTAAATCTCATTCATTTCCGGAAGGTGGGAAAAAACGTTCTATTTCGGCATACTTGCTCATTAAGTTTCCTTAAGAAATGTATTAAACTACATATCCCCGCTCAATCGTGATTCAAATTAGTTGAATCTCCTACCATCACTTTTATAAGTCTAATATGCTTGTTCAATCTCATTCATTTCTGAAAGGTGAGAAAAAGATATTCTATTTGAGCTTACTTGCTCATTAAGTTTCTTTGAGAAGTGTATTGAACTACATATCCTGCTTCGATCGTGATTCAAATTAGTTCAAATCTCCTACCATCACTTTTATAAGTCTAATATGCTTGTTCAATCTCATTCATTTGCGACAGGTGAGAAAAAACTTTCTATTTGAGCTTACTTGCTCATTAAGTTTCTTTGAGAAGTGTATTGAACTACATATCCTGCTTCATTTGGTGGATTCAAATTGGTTCAAATCTCCTACCATCACTTTTATAAGTCTAATATGGTTGTTCAATCTCATTCATTTCAGAAAGGTGAGAAAAAGTTATTCTATTTGAGCTTTCTTGCTCATTAGGTTTCTTTGAGAAGTGTATTGAACAACATATCCTGCTTCAATCGTGATTCAAATTGGTTCAAATCTCCTACCATCACTTTTATAAGTCTAATATGGTTGTTCAATCTCATTCATTTGCGAAAGTGTGAAAAACGCTCTATTTGAGCTTACTTGCTCATTAAGTTTCTTTGAGAAGTGTATTGAACTACATATCCTCTTCATTCGTGATTCAAATTGGTTGAAATCTCCTACCATCACTTTTATAAGTCTAATATGCTTGTTCAATCTCATTCATTGCTACAGGTGAGAAAAGATATTCTATTTGAGGCTTACTTGCTCATTAAGTTTCTTTGAGGAAGTGTATTGAACTACATATCCTCTTTCGATCGTGATTCAAATTAGTTCAAATCTCCTACCTTCACTTTTTCTAGTCTAATATGCTTCTTCAATCTCATTCATTTCGAAAGGTGTGAAAAAGATATTCTATTTGAGCTTACTTGCTCATTAACTTTCTTTGAGAAGTGTATTGAACTACATATCCTACTTCGATCGTGATTCAAATTGGTTCAAATCTCCTACCATCACTTTTATAAGTCTAATATGCTTGTTCAATCTCATTCATTCGCTACAGGTAAGAAAACGATATTCTATTTGATTACTTGCTCATTAAGTTTGTTTGAGAAGTGTATTGAACAACATATCCTGCTTCGATCGTGATTCAAATTAGTTCAAATCTCCTACCATCACTTTTGTAAGTCTAATATGCTTGTTCAATCTCATTCATTTCCGAAAGGTGAGAAAAAGATATTCTATTTGAGCTTACTTGCTCATCAAGTTTCTTTGAGAAGTGTATTGAACAACATATCCTGCTTCGATCGTGATTCAAATTAGTTCAAATCTCCTACCATCACTTTTATAAGTCTAATATGCTTGTTCAATCTCATTCATTTCCGAAAGGTGAGAAAAAGATATTCTATTTGAGCTTACTTGCTCATTAACTTTCTTTGAGAAGTGTATTGAACAACATATCCTGCTTCGATTGTGATTCAAATTGGTTCAAATCTCCTGCCATCACTTTTATAAGTCTAATATGGTTGTTCAATCTCATTCATTTGCTACAGGTGAGAAAAAACGTTCTATTTGAGCTTACCTACTCATTAAGTTTCTTTGAGAAGTGTATTGAACTACATATCCTGCTTCAATCGTAATTCAAATTGGTTGAAATCTCCTACCATCACTTTTATAAGTCTAATATGCTTGTTAAATCTCATTCATTTCCGAAAGGTGAGAAAAAACGTTCTATTTGAGCTTACTTGCTCATTAAGTTTCTTTGAGAAGTGTATTGAACTACATATCCTGCTTCGATCGTGATTCAAATTGGTTGAAATCTCCTACCATCACTTTTATAAGTCTAATATGCTTGTTAAATCTCATTCATTTACATGTGAGAAAGGTGAAAAACGTTCTATTTGAGCTTACTTGCTCATTAAGTTTCTTTGAGAAGTGTATTGAACTACATATCCTCATTTCGATCGTGGATTCAAATTGGTTCAAATCTCCTACCATCACTTTTATAAGTCTAATATGGTTGTTCGATCTCATTCATTTCAGAAAGGTGAGAAAGATGTTTCTATTTGAGCTTACTTGCTAATTAAGTTTGTTTGAGATGTGTATTGAACTACATATCTCTTTTCATTTGTGATTCAAATTGGTTTAAATCTCCTACCATCACTTTTATAAGTCTAATATGCTTGTTAAATCTCATTCATTTCACTAAAGGTGAAAACATTCTATTTGAGCTCACTTGCTCATTATGTTTCTTTAAGAAGTGTATTGAATTACATATCTTGCTTCGATTGTGATTCAAATTGGTTCAAATCTCCTACCATCACTTTTATAAGTGTAATATGCTTGTTAAATCTCATTCATTTGCGAAAAGGTGAGAAAAAGCATTTTATTTGAGCTTACTTGCTCATTAAGTTTCTTTGAGAAGTGTATTGAACTACATATCCTGCTTCAATCGTGATTGAAATTGGTTCAAATCTCCTACCATCACTTTTATACGTCTAATATGGTTGTTCAATCTGATTCATTTGCGAAAAAGTGAGAAAAAGATATTCTATTTGAGCTTACTTGCTCTTTAAGTTTCTTAAGAAGTGTATTGAACTATATATCCTCCTGATCAATGATTCAAATTGGTTCAAATCTCCTACCATCACTTTTATAAGTTTAATAATCTTGTTAAATCTCATTCATTTGCTACAGGTGTGAAAAAGCATTTTATTTGAGCTTACTTGCTCATTAAGTTTGTTTGAGAAGTGTATTGAACTACATATCACCTTGATCGTGATTCAAATTAGTTCAAATCTCACTACCATCACTTTTATAAGTCTAATATGCTTGTTCAATCTCATTCATTTCAAAAGGTGAGAAAAAGATATTCTATTTGAGCTTTACTTGCTCAGTTTTTTTGAGAAGTGTATTGAACTACATATCCTCGCTTCAATGATTCAAATTGGTTCAAATCTCCTACCATCACTTTTAAAAGTCTAATATGCTTGTTAAATCTCATTCATTTAAAAGGTGAGAAAAACGTTCTATTTGAGCTTACTTGCTCATTAAGTTTCTTTGAGAAGTGTATTGAACTACATATCTCATTTCGATTGTGATTCAAAGTGGTTGAAATCTCCTACCATCACTTTTATAAGTCTAATATGCTTGTTCAATCTCATTCATTTGACTAAAGGTGAAAGAAATATTCTATTTGAGCTTACTTGCTCATTAAGTTTCTGTAAGAAAGTGTATTGAACTACATATCCTCATTTCAATTGTGAATTCAAATTGGTTCAAATCTCCTGCCATCACTTTTATAATTCTAATATGCTTGTTAAATCTCATTCATTTGCTAAAGGTGAGAAAAACGTTCTATTTGAGCTTACTTGCTAACCAAGTTTGTGTAAGAAGTGTATTGAACTACATATCTCATTTCATTTGTGATTCAAATTGGTTTCAAATCTCACTACCATCACTTTTATAAGTCTAATATGCTTTGTTCAATCTCATTCATTTGAGACTCTAAGGTGAGAAAAAATGTTCTATTTGAGCTTACTTACTCATTAAGTTTCTTTAAGAAGTGTATTGAACTACAAATCCTACTTCAATCGTGATTCAAATTGGTTCAAATCTCCTACCATCACTTTTATAAGTCTAATATGCTTGTTAAATCTCATTCATTTGCGAAAGGTGAGAAAAAACGTTCTATTTCAGCATACTTGCTCATTAAGTTTCCTGAAGAAGTGTATTACACTACATATCCTGGTTCAATTCAAATTGGTTGAAATCTCCTACCATCACTTTTATAAGTCTAATAAGCTTGTTAAATCTCATTCATTTCCGAAAAGTGAGAAAACATTCTATTTGAGCTTACTTGCTCATTAAGTTTCTTTAAGAAGTGTATTGAACTACATATCACTGCTTCAATCGTGATTCAAAATTGGTTGAAATCTCCTACCATCACTTTTATAAGTCCTAATATGCTTGTTAAATCTCATTCATTTTAAAGCTGAGAAAAATTCTATTTGAGCTTACTTGCTCATTAAGTTTCTTTGAGAAGTGTATTGAACTACATATCCTGTGATCGTGATTCAAATTGGTTCAAATCTCCTACCATCACTTTTATAAGTCTAATATTCTTGTTCAATCTCATTCTTTTCCGAAAGGTGTGAAAAAGATATTCTATTTGAGCTTACTTGCTCATTAAGTTTGTTTGAGAAGTGTATTGAACAACATATCCTGCTTCGATCGTGATTCAAATTAGTTCAAATCTCCTACCATCACTTTTATAAGTCTAATATGCTTGTTCAATCTCATTCATTGCTACAGGTGAGAAAAAGCGTTTTATTTGAGCCTACTTGCTCATTAAGTTTCATTGAGAAGTGTATTGAACTACATATCGTGCTTCTATCGTGATTCAAATTGGTTCAAATCTCCTACCATCACTTTTATAAGTCTAATATGCTTGTTCAATCTTATTCATGAGAAGGTGAGAAAAAGATATTCTATTTGAGCTTACTTGCTCATTAAGTTTGTTTGAGAAGTGTATTGAACAACATATCCTGCTTCGATTGTGATTCAAATTGGTTCAAATCTCCTACCATCACTTTTATAAGTCTAATATGCTTGTTCAATCTCATTCATTTCTGAAAGGTGAGAAAAAGATATTCTATTTGAGCTTACTTGCTAACCATTAACTTTCTTTAAGAAGTGTATTTAACTACATATCTCATTTCATTTGTGATTCAAATTGGTTTTAATCTCCTACCATCAACATAACTAAGTCTAATATGCTTGCTCAATCTCATTCATTTGACTAATCGGTGAGAAAAGTTCTATTTGAGGCTAAATTGCTCACTAAGTTTTGTAGAAGTGTATTGAACTATATATCCTCATTTCAATTGTGGATTCAAATTATTTCAAATCTCCTCCATCACTTTTATAAGTCTAATATGCTTGTTAAATCTCATTCATTTGCAAAAGGTGAGAAAAAACGTTCTATTTGAACTTACTTGCTCATTAAGTTTCTTTGAGAGGTGTATTGAACTACATATCACCTTCAATCGTGGATTCAAATTAGTTTGAAATCTCCTACCATCACTTTTATAAGTCTAATATGGTTGTTCAATCTCATTCATTTAGAAAGGTGAGAAAAACGTATTCTATTTGAGCTTACTTGCTCATTAAGTTTCTTTGAAGTGTATTGAAACATATCTGCTTACGATCATTGATTCAAATTGGTTCAAATCTCCTACCATCACTTTTGTAAGTCTAATATGGTTGTTAAATCTCATTCATTTTACAAAAGGTGAGAAAACGTTCTATTTGAGCTTACTTGCTCATTAAGTTTCTTTGAGAAGTGTATTGAACTACATATCTCTATTTCATTGTGATTCAAATTGGTTTGAAATCTCCTACCATCAACTTTTATAAGTCTAATATGCTTGTTAAATCTCATTCATTTGAGACTAAGGTAGAGAAAAACATTCTATTTGAGCTTACTTGCTCATTAAGTTTCTTTGAAAGAGTATTGAATTACCTATCCAGCTTCAATTGTGATTCAAATTGGTTGAAATCTCCTACCATCACTTTTATAAGTCTATTATGCTTGTTAAACCTCCTTCATTTGCAAAAGGTAAGAAGAAATGTTCTATTTGAGCTTACTTGCTCATTAAGTTTCTTTAAGAAGTAAATTGAATAACATATCCTCATTTCAATTGCGATTCAAATTGGTTGAAATATCCTACCATCACTTTTATAAGTCAAATATGCTTGTTAAATCTCGTTCATTTGCGAAAGGTGAGAAAAGACGTTCTATTTCAACATATTTGCTCATTAAGTTTCTTTGAGAAGTGTATTGAACTACATATCCTGCTTCAATCGTGATTCAAATTGGTTGAAATCTCCTACCATCACTTTTATAAGTCTAATATGGTTGTTGAATCTGATTCATTTGCGAAAGGTGAGAAAAAGATATTCTATTTGAGCTTACTTGCTCATTAAGTTTCTTTGAGAAGTGTATCGAACTACATATCTTGATTCAATCGTGATTCAAATTGGGTGAAATCTCCTACCATCACTTTTATAAGTCTAATATGGTATTTAAATCTAATTCATTTGGCTGAGTGAGAAAAAAACGCTCTATTTGAGCTTACTTGCTCATTAAGTTTCTTTGAGAAGTGTATTGAACTATATATCCTTTGCTTCAATAAATGCTTCAAATTGGTTCAAATCTCCTACCATCACTTTTATAAGTCTAATATGCTTGTTCAATCTCATTCATTGGCTACAGGTAAGAAAAAATATTTTATTTGAGCACTTGCTCATTAAGTTTCTTTGAGAAGTGTATTGAACTTACATATCCATTTCGAGGATTCAAATTGGTTCAAATCTCCTGCCATCACTTTTATAAGTCTAATATAGCTTGTTCAATCTCATTCCATTTAAAGGTGAAAAAGATATTCTATTTGAGCTTACTTGCTCATTAAGTTTGATTGAGAAGTGTATTGAACAACATATCTATATACATTGATCGTGGATTCAAATTAGTTCAAATCTCCTACCATCACTTTTATAAGTCTAATATGCTTGTTCAATCTCATTCATTTCACTAAAGTGAGAAAAATGATCTATTTGAGCTTACTTACTCTAAGTTTCTGTAAGAAGTGATTTGAACTATATCTCATTTCATTTGTGATTCAAATTGGTTCAAATCTCCTACCATCACTTTTATAAGTCTAATATGCTTGTTCAAATCTCATTCATTGAGACTAAGGTGAGAAAAAGCATTCTATTTGAGCTTACTTGCTCACTAAGTTTTTGTAAGAAGTGTATTGAACTACATATCCTCATTTCAATTGTGATTCAAATTAGTTCAAATCTCCTACCATCACTTTTATAAGTCTAATATGCTTGTTAAATCTCATTCATTTGAAAGGTGAGAAAAAATATTCTATTTGAGCTTACTTGCTCAATTAAGTTTCTTTGAGAAGTGTATTGAACTACATATCTGCTTTCAATTGTGATTCAAATTAGTTCAAATCTCCTACCATCACTTTTATAAGTCTAATATGCTGTTCAATCTCTGATCAATCATTTACAGAAGGAGAAAAAGATATTCTATTTGAGCTTACTTGCTCATTAAGTTTCTTTGAGAAGTGTATTGAACTACATATCACACTGCTTCAATCGTGATTCAAATTGGTTCAAATCTCCTACCATCACTTTTATAAGTCTAATATGCTTGTTCAATCTCATTCATTTAGCTAAAGGTGAGAAAAAGATATTCTATTTGAGCTTTACTTGCTCACAAGTTTGTTTGAGAAGTGTATTGAACTAATATCTCATTTCGATTCGTGATTCTAATTGGTTCAAATCTCCTACCATCACTTTTATAAGTGTAATATGCTTGTTCAATCTCATTCATTTGAGACTAAGGTGAAAAGCGTTCTATTTGAGCTTACTTGCTCACCAAGTTTCTGTTGAGAAGTGTATTGAACTACATATCCTCATTTCAATTGTGATTCAAATTGGTTCAAATCTCCTACCATCACTTTTATAAGTCTAATATGTTTGTTCAATCTCATTCATTTCTAAACTGAGAAAAACGTTCTATTTGAGCTTACTTGCTCGTTAAGTTTCTTTAAGAAGTGTATTGAACTATATATCCTGCTTCGATCGTGATTCAAATTGGTTGAAATCTCCTACCATCACTTTTATAAGTCTAATATACTTGTTAAATCTCATTCATTCCAAGAAAGGTGAGAAAAACGTTCTATTTGAGCTTACTTGCTCATTAAGTTTCTTTTAGAAGTGTATTGAACTATATATCCTGCTTCGATCGTGATTCAAATTGGTTCAAATCTCCTTCCATCAGTTTTATAAGTCTAATAGGCTTGTCCAATCTCATTCATTTGCTACAGGTGAGAAAAAATATTCTATTTGAGCTTACTTGGTCATTAAGTTTCTTTGAGAAGTGTATTGAACTACATATCCTGCTTCATTCGTGATTCAAATTAGTTCAAATCTCCTACCATCACTTTTATAAGTCTAATATGGTTTGTTCAATCTCATTCATTTTAACGACTAAAGGTGAGAAAAAGATATTCTATTTGAGCTTACTTGCC
This sequence comes from Senna siamea, assembly GCA_031216115.1. Classification (NCBI taxonomy): domain Eukaryota; kingdom Viridiplantae; phylum Streptophyta; class Magnoliopsida; order Fabales; family Fabaceae; genus Senna; species Senna siamea. The sequence goes on from CM062366.1 coordinate 8,978,450, forward strand.
AACCATTAAGTTTCTTTGAGAAGTGTATTGAACTACATATCCTCAGTTTCCGATCGTGATATTCAAATTGGTTCAAATCTCCTACCATCACTTTTATAAGTCTAATATGCTTGTTCAATCTCATTCATTTGGCTAAGTTGACAGAAAACATATTCTATTTGAGCTTACTTGCTCATCAAGTTTCTTGTGAAGTGTGATTTTAACTTACATATCTCATGTCAATCGTGATTCAAATTAGGTTGAAATCTCCTACCATCACTTTTATAAGTCTAATATGTGTTCAATCTCATTCATTTCAGAAGGTGAGAAAAAGATAATTCTATTTGAGCTTACTGTTTCATTAAGTTTCTTTGAGAAGTGTATTGAACTACATATCCTGCTTCATCGTGATTCAAATTGGTTCAAATCTCCTACCATCACTTTTATAAGTCTAATATGCTTGTTCCAATCTCATTCATTTACTAAGGTGAGAAAAAGATATTCTATTTGAGCTTACTTGCTCGATCAAAGTTTCCTTTGAGAAGTGTATTGAACTACATATCTCTGCTTCGATTGTGATTCAAATTAGTTCAAATCTCTCCTACCATCACTTTTATAAGTCTAATATGGACTTGTTCAATCTCATTCATTTCCGGGAAGGTGAGAAAAAGATATTCTATTTTGAGCTTACTTGCTCATTAAGTTTTTGTAGAAGTGTATTGAACTACATATCCTGCTCAATCATGATTCAGAATTGGTTCAAATCTCCTACCATCACTTTTATAAGTCTAATATAAGCTTGTTCAATCTCATTCATTTGCGAAGGTGAGAAAAACGCTCTATTTGAGCTTACTTGCTCATTAAGTTTCTTTGAAGTGTATTAACTACATATCCTCGCTTGATCGTGGATTCAAATTAGTTCAAATCTCCTACCATCACTTTTATAAGTCTAATATGCTTGTTCAATCTCATCATTTATTCCTTGAGAAAAGATCTATTCTATTTTGAGCTTACTTGCTCATTAAGTTTCTTTGAGAAGTGTATTGAACTACATATCCTCATTCTCGATCGTGATTCAAATTGGTTCAAATCTCCTACCATCACTTTTATAAGTCTAATATGCTTGTTCAATCTCATTCATTGCTACAGGAGAGAAAAAGCGTCTTATTTGAGCTTACTTGCTCATTAAGTTTCTTTGAGAAGTGTATTGAACTACATATCCTGCTTCGATCGTGATTCAAATTAGTTCAAATCTCCTACCATCACTTTTATAAGTCTAATATGCTTGTTCAATCTCATTCATTTAAGTAGGTGAGAAAAAAGTTCTATTTGGCTAGAGCTTACTTGCTCATTAAGTTTCTTTGAGAAGTGTATTGAACTACATATCCTGCTTCGATCGTGATTCAAATTGGTTGAAATCTCCTACCATCACTTTTATAAGTCTAATATGCTTGTTAAATCTCATTCATTTGCGAAAGGTGAGAAAAAACGTTCTATTTGAGCTTACTTGCTCATTAAGTTTCTTTGAGAAGTGTATCGAACTACATATCTTGACTCAAGCGTGATTCAAATTGGTTCAAATCTCCTACCATCACTTTTATAAGTCTAATAATCTTGTTAAATCTCATTCATTTCGAAAGGTGAGAAAAAGGCTTTAGATTCTATTTGAGCTTACTTGCTCATTAAGTTTCTTTGAGAAGTGTATTGAACTACATATCTCTATTTCATCGTGATTCAAATTGGTTCAAATCGCCTACCATCACTTTTATAAGTCTAATATGCTTGTTGAATCTCATTCATTTCCGAAAAGTGAGAAAAAGATATTCTATTTGAGCTTACTTGGTCATTAAGTTTCTTTGAGAAGTGTATTGAACTACATATCCTGCTTCAATCGTGATTCAAATTGGTTCAAATCTCCTACCATCACTTTTATAAGTCTAATATGCTTGTTCAATCTCATTCATTGCTACAGGTGAGAAAAGATATTCTATTTGAGCTTACTTGCTCATTAGTTTCTTTAAGAAGTGTATTAAACTACATATCCTGCTTCAATTGTGATTCAAATTGGTTGAAATCTCCTACCATCACTTTTATAAGTCTAATATGCTTGTTAAATCTCATTCATTTGCTATAGGTGTGAAAAAGCGTTTTATTTGAGCTTACTTGCTCATTAAGTTTCTTTGAGAAGTGTATTGAACTACATATCCTGCTTCGATCATGATTCAAATTGGTTCAAATCTCCTACCATCACTTTTATAAGTCTAATACGCTTGTTCAATCTCATTCATTTCGAGACTAAGGTGAGAAAGATATTCTATTTGAGCTTACTTGCTCATTAAGTTTCTTTGAGAAGTGTATTGAACTACATATCCTGCTTCGATCGTGATTCAAATTGGTTGAAATCTCCTACCATCACTTTTATAAGTCTAATATGCTTGTTAAATCTCATTCTAAGGTGAAAGTGAAAGATATTCTATTTGAGCTTACTTGCTCATTAAGTTTCTTTAAGAAGTGTATTGAACTACATATCCTTCTACGATCGTGATTCAAATTAGTTCAAATCTCCTACCATCACTTTTATAAGTCTAATATGCTTGTTCAATCTCATTCATTTCCGAAAGGTGAGAAAAAGATATTCTATTTGAGCTTACTTGCTCATTAAGTTTGTTTGAGAAGTGTATTGAACAACATATCCTGCTTCGATCGTGATTCAAATTAGTTCAAATCTCCTACCATCACTTTTATAAGTCTAATATGCTTGTTCAATCTCATTCATTTCCGAAAGGTGAGAAAAAGATATTCTATTTGAGCTTACTTGCTCATCAAGTTTCTATGAGAAGTGTATTGAACTATATATCCTGCTTTAATTGTGATTCAAATTGGTTCAAATCTCCTACCATCACTTTTATAAGTCTAATATGCTTGTTAAATCTCATTCATTTGCGAAAGGTGAGAAAAAACGTTCTATTTGAGCTTACTTGCTCATTAAGTTTCTTTGAGAAGTGTATTGAACTACATATCTCATCTCGATCGTGGATTCAAATTAGTTCAAATCTCCTACCATCACTTTTATAAGTCTAATATGCTTGTTCAATCATTCATTCGAAGGTGAGAAAAAGGTGAAAAGATATTCTATTTGAGCTTACTTGCTCATTAAGTTTCTTTGAGAAGTGTATTGAACTACATATCCTGGGCTTCGATCGTGGATTCAAATTGGTTGAAATCTCCTACCATCACTTTTATAAGTCTAATATGCTTGTTAAATCTCATTCATTTGCGGTAAAGGTGAGAAAAAATTTCTATTTGAGCATACTTGCTCATTAAGTTTCTTGAGAAGTGTATTGAACTACATATCTCATTTCAATTGTGATTCAAATTGGTTGAAATCTCCTACCATCACTTTTATAAGTCTAATATGCTTGTTCAATCTCATTCATTTGACTAAGGTGAGAAAAACATATTCTATTTGAGCTTACTTGCTCACCAAGTTTTTTTGAAGATGTATTAAACTATATATCCTCAGCTTCAATTCATTTGTGGATTCAAATTGGTTCAAATCTCCTACCATCACTTTTATAAGTCTAATATGCTTGTTAAATCTCATTCATTTGCGAAAGGTGAGAAAAAACATTCTATTTTGAGCTTACTTGCTCATTAAGTTTGTTTGAAGAAGAGTATTGAACTAAATATCCTTCTTCAATTGTGATTCAAATTGGTTCAAATCTCCTACCATCACTTTTATAAGTCTAATATGCTTGTTAAATCTCATTCATTTAAGTGAAAGGTGAAAATGTTGTATTTGACCTTACTTGCTCATTAAGTTTCTTTGAGAAGTGTATTGAACTACATATCCTGCTTCGATCGTGATTCAAATTGGTTGAAATCTCCTACCATCACTTTTATAAGTCTAATATGCTTGTTCAATCTCATTCATTGGCTACAGTTGAGAAAAAACATTTTATTTGAGCTTACTTGCTAACCAAGTTTCTTTGAAGATGTGATTTTAACTTAATATCTTATTTCATTTGTGATTCAAATTAGGATTTAAATCTCCTACCATCACTTAACTAAGTCTAATATGCTTGTTCAATCTCATTCGACAAGTGACTAATCAAGATATTCTATTTGAGCTTACTCACTAAGTTTTTGTATGAAGAGTATTGAACTATATATTTTGCTTCAAATGTGATTCAAATTGGTTCAAATCTCGTACCATCACTTTTATAAGTCTAATATGCTTGTTCAATCTCATTCATTGCTACAGGTGAGAAAAAAACGCTCTCTTTGAGCCTACTTACTCACTATGTTTCTTTAAGAAGAGTATTGAAGTATATATCCTTCTTCAATTGTGATTCAAATTGGTTCAAATCTCCTACCATCACTTTTATGAGTCTAATGTGCTTGTTCAATCTCATTCATTTCCGAGAGACTAATCGTGAGAAAAAGATATTCTATTTGAGCTTACTTGCTCATTAAGTTTCTTTGAGAAGTGTATTGAACTACATATCCTGCTTCAATCGTGATTCAAATTGGTTGAAATCTCCTACCATCACTTTTATAAGTCTAATATGCTTGTTCAATATCATTCATTTAAGTAAAGGTGTAGAAAATATTCTATTTGAGCTTACTTGCTCATTAAGTTTGTTTGAAAGTGTATTGAACAACATATCTCGCTTTCGATCGTGATTCAAATTAGTTCAAATCTCCTACCATCACTTTTGTAAGTCTAATATGCTTGTTCAATCTCATTCATTTCCGAAAGGTGAGAAAAAGATATTCTATTTGAGCTTACTTGCTCATCAAGTTTCTTTGAGAAGTGTATTGAACAACATATCCTGCTTCAATCGTGATTCAAATTGGTTGAAATCTCCTACCATCACTTTTATAAGTCTAATATGCTTGTTAAATCTCATTCATTTGCGAAAGGTGAGAAAAAAGTTCTATTTGAGCTTACTTGCTCATTAAGTTTCTTTGAGAAGTGTATTGAACAACATATCCTCATTTCGATGATTCAAATTGGTTCAAATCTCCTACCATCACTTTTATAAGTCTAATATGCTTGTTCAATCTCATTCATTTCTGAAAGGTGAGAAAAAGATATTCTATTTGAGCTTACTTGCTCATTAAGTTTCTTTGAGAAGTGTATTGAACAACATATCCTGCTTCGATCGTGATTCAAATTAGTTCAAATCTCCTACCATCACTTTTATAAGTCTAATATGCTTGTTCAATCTCATTCATTTCCGAAAGGTGAGAAAAAGATTCTATTTGGAGCTTACTTGCTCATCAAGTTTCTTTGAGAAGTGTATTGAACTACATATCCTGCTTCAATCGTGATTCAAATTGGTTCAAATCTCCTACCATCACTTTTATAAGTCTAATATGCTTGTTCAATCCCATTCATTTCCGAAAAGTGAGAAAAAGATATTCTATTTGAGCTTACTTGCTCATTAAGTTTCTTTGAGAAGTGTATCGAACTACATATCCTGATTCAAGCGTGATTCAAATTGGTTCAAATCTCCTACCATCACTTTTATAAGTCTAATATGCTTGTTAAATCTCATTCATTTGGCAAAGGTGAGAAAAACGTTCTATTTGAGCTACTTGCTCATTAAGTTTCTTTAAGAAGTGATTTAAACTACATATCTCCTCGATTTAGAGATTCAAATTAGTTCAAATCTCCTACCATCACTTTTATAAGTCTAATATGCTTGTTCAATCTCATTCATTTCGATCAAGGTGAGAAAAGATATTCTATTTGGAGCTTACTTGCTCATTAAGTTTCGTTGAAAATTGTATTGAAGAACGTATCCTGCTTCGATCGTGAATCAAATTGGTTCAAATCTCCTCCCATCACTTTTATAAGTCAAATATGCTTGTTAAATCTCATTGATTTGCTAAAGGTGAGAAAACGTTCTATTTGACTTACTTGCTCATTAAGTTTCTTTGAGAAGTGTATTTAACTTAATATCTCACTTCAATCGTGATTCTAAGGGATTGGTTAAATCTCCTACCAATCACTTTTGTAAGTCTAAATATGCTTGTTCAATCTCATTCATTTCGACTAATCGGTGAAAAGCATTCTATTTGAGCTTACTTGTTCATTAAGTATCATTCAGAAGTGTATTGAATCACATATCCTGCTTCGATCGTGATTCACATTGGTTGAAATCTCATACCATCACCTTTATAAGTCTAATATGCTTGTTAAATCTCATTCATTCTGGGACTTAAAGGTGAGAAAAAAACATTCTATTTAAGCATACTTGCACATTAAGTTTCTTTAAGAAGTGTATTGAACTACATATCCTGCTTCGATCGTGATTCAAATTGGTTGAAATCTCCTACCAACACTTTTATAAGTCTAATATGCTTGTTAAATCTCATTCATTTGCGAAAGGTGAGAAAAAACGAACTATTTAAGCATACTTGCACATTAAGTTTCCTAAGAAGTGTATTAAACTACATATCTCAATTGTGATTCAAATTGGTTGAAATCTCCTACCATCACTTTTATAAGTCTAATATGCTGTTCAATCTCATTCATTCGACTAAAGGTGACAAAAAACGTTCTATTTGAGCTTACTTGCTCATTAAGTTTCATTGAGAAGTGTATTGAACTACATATCGTACTTCAATCGTGATTCAAATTGGTTCAAATCTCCTACCATCACTTTTATAAGTCTAATATGGTTGTTCAATCTCATTCATTTGTGACAGGTGAGAAAAAACGTTCTATTTGAGCTTACTTGCTCATTAAGTTTCTTTGAGAAGTGTATTAAACTTAACATCTCATTTCAATGATGTGATTCAAATTGCTTCAAATCTCCTACCATCACTTTTATAAGTCTAATATGCTTGTTAAATCTCATTCATTTGCTAAATATGGTGAGAAAAAGCGTTCTATTTGAGCTTACTTGCCTCACTAAGTTTTTAGAAGAAGTGATTTGAACTATATCTCATTTCAATTGTGATTCAAATTGGTTGAAATCTCCTACCATCACTTTTATAAGTCTAATATGCTTGTTCAATCTCATTCATTTTAGACTAAGGTGAGAAAGATATTCTATTTGAGCTTACTTGCTCATTAAGTTTGTTCAGAAGTGTATTGAACTATATATCCTCGTTTCAATCATGATTCAAATTAGTTCAAATCTCCTACCATCACTTTTATAAGTCTAATATAGCTTGTTCAATCTCATTCATTTTGACTAAAGGTGAGAAAAAGCGTTCTATTTGAACATTACTTGCTCATTAAGCTTCTTTGAGAAGTGTATTGAACTACAAACCCTGATTCAATCGTGATTCAAATTGGTTCAAATCTCCTGCCATCACTTTTATAAGTCTAATATGGTTGTTCAATCTCATTCATTTGCTACAGGTGAGAAAAAACGTTCTATTTGAGCTTACTTGCTCATTAAGTTTCTTTGAGAAGTGTATTCAACTACATATCCTGCTTCGATCGTGATTCAAATTGTTCAAATCTCCTACCATCACTTTTATAACTCTAATATGCTTGTTAAATCTCATTCATTCGCTACAGGTGAGAAAAAACGTTCTGTTTGAGCTTACTTTCTCATTAAGTTTCTTTAAGAAGTGTATCAACTGCATATCCTACTCGATCGTGATTCAAATTGGTTCTAAATCTCCTACCATCACTTTTATAAGTCTAATATGCTTGTTCAATCTCATTCATTTGCTAAGGTGAGAAAAGCATTTTATTTGAGCTTAGTTGCTCATTAAGTTTCTTTTTGAAATGTATTGCACTACATATCCCGTTCCGATCGTGATTCAAATTGTTCAAATCTCCTACCATCACTTTTATAACTCTAATATGCTTGTTAAATCTCATTCATTGAGACTAAGGAGAGAAAAAAATCTTCTGTTTGAGCTTACTTACTCACGAAGTTTCTTTAAAAAATTGTATTGAACTACATATTCTTCTTCAATCGTGATTTAACTTGGTTCAAATCTCCTCCCATCACTTTTATAAGTCTAATATGCTTCTTAAATCTCATTCATTTGCTACAGGTGAGAAAAAACATTTTATTTGAGCTTACTTTCTCATTAAGTTTCTTTAAGAACCGTATTGAACTATATATCCTGCTTCGATCGTGATTCAAATTGGTTCAAATCTCCTACCATCACTTTTATAAGTCTAATATGCTTGTTAAATCTCATTCATTTGCTAAGTGAGTAAAAAACTATTCTATTTGAGCTTACTTGGTCATTAAGTTTCTTTAAGAAGTGTATTGAACAACATATCCAGCTTCGATAGTGAATCAAATTGGTTCAAATCTCCTACCATCACTTTTATAAGTGTAATATGCTTGTTAAATCTTATTCATTTGCGAAAGGTGAGAAAAAACGTTCTATTTGAGCTTACTTGCCTATTAAGTTTCTTTGAGAAGTGTATTGAACTACATATCTCTTCACTCGTCGATTCAAATTAGTTCAAATCTCCTACCATCACTTTTATAAGACAATATGCTTGTTCAATTTCATTCATTTCGGAAAGGTGAGAAAAAGATATTCTATTTGAGCTTACTTGCTCATTAAGTTTCTTTAAGAAGTATATTAAACAACATATCCTGCTTCAATCGTAGATTCAAATTGGTTCAAATCTCCTACCATCACTTTTATAAGTCTAATATGCTTGTTAAATCTCATTCATTTGCGAAAGGTGAGAAAATACGTTCTATTTGAGCTTACTTGCTCATTAAGTTTCTTTGAGAAGTGTATTGAACTATATATCCTACTTCGATCGTGATTCAAATTGGTTCAAATCTCCTACCATCACTTTTATAAGTCTAATATGCTTGTTAAATCTCATTCATTTCCGGAAGGTGGGAAAAAGAAATTCTATTTGAGCTTACTTGCTCACCAAGTTTCTTTGAGAAGTGTATTTAACTACATATCCTCATTTCAATTGTGATTCAAATTGGTTCAAATCTCCTACCATCACTTTTATGAGTCTAATGTGCTTGTTCAATCTCATTCATTTCCGAAAGGTGAGAAAAAGATATTCTATTCGAGCTTTGTTGCTCATTAAGTTTCCTTAAGAAGTGGATTGAACTACATATCCGACTTCGATCGTGATTCAAATTGGTTGAAATCTCCTACCATCACTTTTATAAGTCTAATATGATTGTTAAATCTCATTCATTTCCAAAGGTGAGAAAAAATTCTATTTGAGCTTACTTGCTCATTAAGTTTCTTTGAGAAGTGTATTGAACTACATATCCTGCTTCGATTGTGATTCAAATTGGTTCAAATCTCCTACCATCACTTTTATAAGTCTAATATGCTTGTTCAATCTCATTCATTTGCTACAGGTGAGAAAATATTCTATTTGAGCTTACTTACTTGCTCATTAAGTTTCTTGAGAAGTGATTTTAACTTACATATCTCATTTCATTCGTGATTCAAATTGGTTGAAATCTCCTACCATCACTTTTATAAGTCTAATATGCTTGTTAAATCTCATTCATTTAGAAAAGGTGAGAAAACGCTCTATTTGAGCTAACTTACTCACTAAGTTTCAATAAGAAGAGTATTGAATTACATATCCAGTTTCAATTGTGATTCAAATTGGTTGATATCTCCTACCATCACTTTGATAAGTCTATTATGCTTGTTAAACCTCCTTCATTTATGCTACAGGTGAGAAACGCTCTATTTGAGCTTACTTGCCATTAAGTTTCTTATGAGATGTATTAAACTACATATCCCCTGTCAATCAGGATTCAAATTGGTTGAAATCTCCTACCATCACTTTTATAAGTCTAATATGCTTGTTAAATCTCATTCATTTCCGAAAAGTGACAAAAAGATATTCTATTTGAGCTTACTTGGTCATTAAGTTACTTTGAGAAGTGTATTGAACTACATATCTCTTTCGATCGTGATTCAAATTGGTTGAAATCTCCTACTATGACTTTTATAAGTCTAATATGCTTGTTCAATCTCATTCATTTTCGAAAGGTGAGAAAAAGATATTCTATTTGAGCTTACTTGCTCATTAAGTTTCTTTTAAGAAGTGTAATGAACTACATATCCTCATTTCAATCGTGATTCAAATTGGTTCAAATCTCCTACCATCACTTTTATAAGTCTAATATGCTTGTTAAATCTCATTCATTTGCGGAAGGTGGGAAAAGCGTCTATTTCTAAGAGCTTACTTGCTCATTAAGTTTCTTTGGGAAGATGTGTATTGAACTACATATCTCATTTCATTCAGTGATTCAAATTGGTTCAAATCTCCTCCAATACCATCACTTTTATAATTCTAATATGCTTGTTAAATCTCATTCATTTGCTAATCGGTGAAAACGCTCTATTTGAGGCTTACTTTGCTCATTAAGTTTTTTTAAGAAGTGTATGGAACTACATATCCTGGTTCGATCGTGATTCAAATTGGTTCAAATCTCCTACCATCACATTTACAAGTCTAATATGCTTGTTAAATCTCGTTCATTTCCTGGTGAGAAAAAATATTCTATTGGAGCTTACTTGCTCATTAAGTTTCTTTAAGAAGTGTAATGAACTATTTATCCTGCTTTGATCGTGATTCAAATTGGTTCAAATCTCCTACTATCACTTTTATAAGTCTAATATGCTTGTTAAATCTCATTCATTTGCGTAAGTTGAGAAAAAACGTTCTATTTCTAAGAGCTTACTTGCTCATTAAGTTTCTTTGAAGTGTATTGAACAACATAACCCGCTTCAATTGTGATTCAAATTGGTTGAAATCTCCTACCCTCACTTTTATAAGTCTAATATGCTTGTTAAATCTCATTCATTTCATAAGGTGAGAAAAAACGCTCTATTTCTGAGCTTACTTGCTCATTTATTTTCCTTAAGAAGTGTATCGAACTACATATCCTACTTCGATAATTAGATTCAAATTGGCCGAGATCTCCTAGCATCACTTTTATAAGTCTAATATGCTTGTTAAATCTCATTCATTTGGCGTAAGGTGAGAAAAACGCTCTATTTTCAGCCATTACTTGCTCATTAAGTTTCCTGTAAGAAGTGTATTGAACAACATATCCACCTGATGTCAATTGTGATTCAAATTGGTTCAAATCTCCTACCATCACTTTTATAAGTCTAATATGCTTGTTAAATCTCATTCATATCAATTGAGATTCAAATTGGTTCAAATCTCCTACCATCACTTTTATAAGTCTAATATGCTTGTTAAATCTCATTCATTTGCGAAAAGGTGAGAAAAAGCGTTTTATTTGAGCTTACTTGCTCATTAAGTTTCTTTAAGAAGTGTATTGAACTACAAATCCTGCTTCAATCTTGATTCAAATTGGTTCAAATCTCCTACCATCACTTTTATAAGTCTAATATGCTTGTTAAACCACATTCATTTGCGAAAGGTGAGAAAAAATGTTCTATTTGAGCTTACTTGCTCATTAAGTTTCTTAAGATGTGATATTTAACTACATATCCTCCTTCAATCGTGGATTCAAATTGGTTCAAATCTCCTACCATCACTTTTATAAGTCTAATATGCTTGTTCAATCTTATATTTCTATGAGAAAACGATCTCTATTTCTGCAGAGCTTACACTTACAATCACTAAGTTTCTTTAAGAAGTATATTAAACAACATATCCTGCTTCAATTGTAATTCAAATTGGTTGAAATCTCCTACCATCACTTTTATAAGTCTAATATGCTTGTTAAATCTCTTTCATTTGCTATAGGTGAGAAAATAATGCTCTATTTGAGCTTACTTGCTCAATAAGTTTCTTAAGAAGTGTATTACACTACATATCCCGCTTTCAATCGTGATTCAAATTGGTTGAAATCTCCTACCATCACTTTTATAAGTCTAATATGCTTGTTAAATCTCATTCATTTCCTAAGGTGAGAAAAAAAGACGCTCTATTTCTGAGCTTACTTAGCTCATTAAGTTTCTTTGAGAAGCTGTATTGAACTACATATCCCTCGCTGTCTCAATCGTGATTCAAATTGGTTGAAATCTCCTACCATCACTTTTATAAGTCTAATATGCTTGTTAAATCTCATTCATTTGGCGTACAGGTGAGGAAAAAAAGCTCTATTTCATAGCTTACTTGCTCACCAACACTCTACAGATGTGATTTTAACTACATATCCTTCATTTCAAGCTTGTGATTCAAATTGGTCAAATCTCCTCCAACAACATTTATAAGTCTAATATGCTTGTTCAATCTCATTCATTTGAGACTAAGGTGTGAAAACGCTCTATTTGAAGCTTACTTACTCACTAAGTTTTTTAAGAAGTGTATTGAACTACATACCTGCTTCAATTATGATTCAAATTGGTTCAAATCACCTACCATCACTTTTGTAAGTCTAATATGCTTGTTAAATCTCGTTCATTTGCTAAAGGTTAGAAAAAACGTTTATTTGAGCTTACTTAAGCTCTCTGTGAAGATGTGATTTTAACGTAATATCACATTTCATTCGTGAATCGAAGGAGTTTAATTCTCCTCCAGCAACATAACTAATTCTAATAGACATGTTCAATCATATTCCAAGGAGACTAATTGGTGACGACATTCTATTTGAGCATACTTACTCACTAAGTTTCTTTGAAGGTGTATTGAACTAACTATCCTGCTTCAATTGTGATTCAAATTGGTTGAAATCTCCTACCATCACTTTTATAAGTCTCATATGCTTGTTAAATTCCTCATTCATTTGCTGTAAGTGAGAAAAACGCTTTATTTGAGGTTACTTGCTCACCAACACTGAAGTGTATTTTTAATATCTCTTTCATTCCAGATTCAAATTGGTTTTAATCTCCAACCATAATAAGTTCAAATATGCTTGCTCAATCTCATTCATTTCCATGAGACTAATCTCTATTTACATTGTATTTGAGGTACTTACTCAATAAGTTTTTGTAAGAAGTGTATTGAACTACATATCCGGCTTCAATTGTGATTCAAATTGGTTGAAATCTCCTAGCATCACTTTTATAAGTCTAATATGCTTGTTAAATCTCATTCATTTACGGAAGGTGAGAAAAAACATTCTATTTCGGCATACTTGCTCTTTAAGTTTCCTTAAGAAGTGTATTAAACTACATATCCTGCTTCAATTGTGATTCAAATTGGTTGAAATCTCCTAGCATCACTTTTATAAGTCTAATATGCTTGTTAAATCTCATTCATTTGCATTAGGTGAGAAAAAACGTTCTATTTCGGCATACTTGCTCATTAAGTTTCCTTAAGAAGTGTATTAAACTACATATCCTGCTTCAATTGTGATTCAAATTGGTTAAAATCTCCTACCATCACTTTTATAAGTCTAATATGCTTCTTAAATCTCATTCATTTGCGAAAGGTGAGAGAAAAACGTTCTATTTGAGCTTATCTGCAAACCAACACTCTCTAAGATATGATTTTAACTTAATATCTCATCTCATTTGTGAACCGAAGGATTTTAATTCTCCTCCAACAACATAACTAATTTTAAGAGACCTGTTCAATCTTATTCGACGGAGACTAATCGGTGACGACATTATATTTGAGCTTACTTACTCACTAAGTTTTTGTCAGAAGAGCATTGAACGACATATCCTGCTTCACTTGTGATTCAAATTGGTTGAAATCTCCTACCATCACTTTTATAAGTCTAATATGCTTTCTAAATCTCATACATTTGCGTAAGGTGAGAAAAAACGTTCTATTTCGGCATACTTGCTCATTAAGTTTCCTTAAGAAGTGTATTAAACTACATATCCTGCTTCAATTGTGATTCAAATTGGTTGAAATCTCCTACCGTCACTTTTATAAGTCTCATATACTTGTTAAATCGCATTCATTTGCGAAAGGTGAGAAAAAAACATTCTATTTGAGCTTACTTGCTCATTAAGTTTCTTTAAGAAGTGTATTGAACTATATATCCTGCTTCGATCGTGATTCAAATTGGTTCAAATCTCCTTCCATCACTTTTATAAGTCTAATATGCTTGTTCAATCTCATTCATTTGCTACAGGTGAGAAAAACGTTTTATTTGAGCTTACTTGCAATCCAACACTCTGTAAGATGTGATTTTAACTTAATATCTCATTTCATTTGTGATTCAAATTGGTTTTAATTCTCCTCCCAATCAAACTTTTATAAGTCTAAAATGATGCTTGTTCAATCCTTCATTCATTTCCTAAAGGTGAGAAAAACGACATATTCTATTTGAGCTTACTTACTCACTAAGTTTTTGTAAGAAGAGTGTTGAACTATATATCCTGCTTCAATTGTGATTCCAATTGGTTCAAATCTCCTTCCATCACTTTTATAAGTCTAATATGCTTGTTCAATCTCATTCATTTGCTACAGGTGAGAAAAAACGTTTTATTTGAGCTTACTTGCTAACCAAGTTTCTTTGAGATGTGATTTTTAACTTAATATCTCTTTTCATTTGTGATTCAAATTGGTTTAAATCTCCTCCAACAACATAAGTAAGTCAAATATGCTTGTTCAATCTTATTCCACGGAGACTAATCGGTGACGACATTCTATTTGAGGTACTTACTCACTAAGTTTTTGTAAGAAGTGTATTGAACTACATATCCGGCTTCAATTGTGATTCAAATTGGTTGAAATCTCCTAGCATCACTTTTATAAGTCTAATATGCTTGTTAAATCTCATTCATTTACGGAAGGTGAGAAAAAACATTCTATTTGAGCTTACTTGCTCACCAAGTTTCTTTAAGAAGTGTATTAAACTACATATCTCCGTTCAATTGTGATTCAAATTGGATGAAATCTCCTACCATCACTTTAATAAGTCTATTATGCTTGGTAAATCTCATTCATTTGACTAATTGGTGAGAAAAATCTATTTGAGCTTACTTGCTCATTAAGTTTCTTTGAGAAGTGTATTGAACTACATATCCTGCTTCGATCGTGATTCAAATTGGTTCAAATCTCCTACCATCACTTTTATAAGTCTAATATGGTTGTTCAATCTCATTCATTCGCTACAGGTGAGAAAAAGCATTTTTTTGAGCTAAATTGCTAACCAACACTGTGTAAGATGTGATTTTAACTTAATATCTCATGTCATTTGTGAACCGAAGGATTTTAATTCTCCTCCAACAACATAACTAATTCTAATGGACCTGTTCAATCTTATTCGACGGAGACTAATCGGTGACAACATTCTATTTGAGCTTACTTACTCACTTAGTTTTTGTAGGAAGAGTATTGAACTATATATCCTGCTTCAATTGTGATTCAAATTGGTTGAAATCTCCTACCATCACTTTTATAAGTCTAATATGCTTGTTAAATCTCATTCATTTGCGAAAGGTGAGAAAAAACGTTCTATTTGAGCTTACTTGCTTCAATTAAGTTTCCTTAAGTGTATTAAACTACATATCCTCTTTTCAATCATGTGATTCAAATTGCTGAAATCTCCTACCGCCACTTTATAAGTCTCATATACTTGTTAAATCTTATTCATTTTCACTAAGGTGAGAAAAACATTCTATTTGAGCTTACTTGCTCATTAAGTTTCTTAAGAAGTGTATTGAACTACATATCCTGCATCGATTGTGATTCAACTTGGTTCAAATCTCCTACCATCACTTTTATAAGTCTAATATGCTTGTTCAATCTCATTCATTGGCTACAGTTGAGAAAAAACATTTTATTTGAGCTTACTTGCTAACCAACACTCTGTAAAATGTGATTTTAACTTAATATCTCATGTCATTTGTGAACCGAAAAATTTTAATTCTCCTCCAACAACATAAGTAATTCTAATAGACTGTTCAATCTTATTCCACTCGAGACTAATCGGTGACTTGACATTCTATTTAAGCTTACTTACTCATTAAGTTTCTTTAAGAAGTGTATTGAACTACATATCCTGCTTCAATTGTGATTCAAATTGGTTGAAATCTCCTACAATCAGTTTTATAAGTCTAATATGCTTGTTAAATCTCATTCATTTGCGAAAGGTGAGAAAAAACGTTCTATTTGAGCATACTTGATAACCAACACTCTATAAGATGTGATTTAACTTAATATCTCTTTTCATTTGAGAACTGAAGGATTTTAATTCTCCTCCAACAACATAACTAATTCTAATATACATGTTCAATCTTATTCCACGGACTCTAATCGATGACGACATTCTATTTGAGTTTACTTACTCACTAAGTTTCTGTTGGAAGAGGATTGAACTACATATCCTGCTTCGATCATGATTCAAATTGGTTCGAATCTCCTGCCATCACTTTTATAAGTCTAATATGCTTTTTAAATCTCATTCACTTTCTACTGGTGAGAAAAAACGTCTATTTGAGCTTACTTGCTGACCAACACTCTATAAGATGTGATTTTAACTTAATATCTCATTTCATTTGTGAACTACAGGATTTTAATTCTCCTTCAACAACATAACTAATTCTAACAAACCTGTTCAATCTTATTCTAAGGAGACTAATCGGTGACGACATTCTATTTGAGCTTACTTACTCTCTAAGTTTCTTAAGAAGTGTATTGAACTACATATCCTGCTTCAATTGTGATTCAAATTGGTTCAAATCTCCTACCATCACTTTTATAAGTCTAATATGCTTGTCAAATCTCATTCATTTGCGAAAGGTGAGAAAAACGTTCTATTTGAGCTTACTTGCAAACCAACACTCTCTAAGATGTGATTTTCACTTAATATCTTATTTCATTTGTGAACTGAAGGGTTGGTTGAAATCTCCTACCAACAACTTTTATAATTCTAATATGCTTGTTCAATCTTATTCCACTGAGACTAATCGAGTGAAAAAGCATTCTATTTGAGCTTACTTACTCACTAAGTTTTTGTAAGAAGAGTGTTGAACTATATATCCTGCTTCAATTGTGATTCAAATTGGTTGAAATCTACTTCCATCACTTTTATAAGTCTAATATGCTTGTTCAATCTCATTCATTTGCTACAGGTGAGAAAAAACGTTTTATTTGAGCTTACTTGCTAACCAACACTCTGTAAGATGTGATTTTAACTTAATATCTCTTTTCATTTGTGAACCGAGGGGTTTTAATTCTCCTCCAACAACATAAGTAATTCAAATAGACCTGTTCAATCTTATTCCACGGAGACTAATCAGTGACGACATTCTATTTGAGGTACTTACTCACTAAGTTTTTGTAAGAAGTGTATTGAACTACATATCCGGCTTCAATTGTGATTCAAATTGGTTGAAATCTCCTACCATCACTTTTATAAGTCTAATATGCTTGTTAAATCTCATTCATTTGCGTAAGGTGAGAAAAACGATCTTATTTGAGCTTACTTGCTAACCATTAACTCTGTAGAAGTGTATTTTAACTTAATATCTCTTTTCATTTGTGATTCAAATTGGTTGAAATTCTCCTCCAACAACATAACTAATTCTAAAAGACATGTTCAATCATATTCGACGGAGACTAATCGGAGACGACATTCTATTTGATCTTACTTACTCACTAAGCTTCTTTAAGAAGTGTATTGAACTATATATCCTGCTTCGATCGTGATTCAAATTGGTTGAAATCTCCTACCATCACTTTTATAAGTCTAATATGCTTCTTAAATCTCATTCATTTGCGAAAGGTGAGAAAAACGTTCTATTTGAGCTTACTTGCAAACCAACACTCTGTAAGATGTGATTTTAACTTAATATCTCATTTCATTTGTGAACCGAAGGATATTAGTTCTCCGCCAACAACATAACTAATTCCAAGAGACCTGTTCAATCTTATTCGACGGAGACTAATCGGTGAGGACATTATATTTGAGCTTACTTACTCACTAAGTTTTTGTAAGAAGAGCATTGAACGACATATCCTGCTTCAATTGTGATTCAAATTGGTTGAAATCTTCTACCATCACTTTTATAAGTCTAATATACTTGTTAAATCTCATTCATTTGCGAAAGCTGAGAGAAAAACGTTCTATTTGAGCTTACTTGCTCATTAAGTTTCTTTTAGAAGTGTATTGAACTATATATCCTGCTTCGATCGTGATTCAAATTGGTTGAAATCTCCTACCATCACTTTTATAAGTCTAATATACTTGTTCAATCTCATTCATGAGACTAATCGAGAGACTCTATTTGAGCTTACTTGCTCATTAAGTTTCTTTTAGAAGTGTATTGAACTATATATCCTGCTTCGATCGTGATTCAAATTGGTTCAAATCTCCTACCATCACTTTTATAAGTCTAATATGCTTGTTAAATCTCATTCATTTGCTACAGGTGAGAAAAAACGTTTTATTTGAGCTTACTTGCTAACCAACACTCTGTAAGATGTGATTTTAACTTAATATCTCTTTTCATTTGTGAACCGAGAGGTTTTAATTCTCCTCCAACAACATAAGTAATTCAAATAGACCTGTTCAATCTTATTCCACGGAGACTAATCGGTGACGACATTCTATTTGAGGTACTTACTCACTAAGTTTTTGTAAGAAGAGTGTTGAACTATATATCCTGCTTCAATTGTGATTCCAATTGGTTGAAATCTCCTTCCATCACTTTTATAAGTCTAATATGCTTGTTCAATCTCATTCATTTGCTACAGGTGAGAAAAAACGTTTTATTTGAGCTTACTTGCTAACCAACACTCTGTAAGATGTGATTTTAACTTAATATCTCTTTTCATTTGTGAACCGAGGGGTTTTAATTCTCCTCCAACAACATAAGTAATTCAAATAGACCTGTTCAATCTTATTCCACGGAGACTAATCGGTGACGACATTCTATTTGAGGTACTTACTCACTAAGTTTTTGTAAGAAGAGTGTTGAACTATATATCCTGCTTCAATTGTGCTTCCAATTGGTTGAAATCTCCTAGCATCACTTTCATAAGTCTAATATGCTTGTTAAATCTCATTCATTTGCTACAGGTGAGAAAAACGTTTTATTTGAGCTTACTTGCTAACCAACACTCTATAAGATGTGATTTTAACTTAATATCTCATTTCATTTGTGAACCGAAGGATTTTAATTCTCCTCCAACAACATAACTAATTCTAAAAGACATGTTCAATCTTATTCGACGGAGACTAATCGGTGACGACATTCTATTTGTGCTTACTTACTCACTAAGTTTCTTTAAGAAGTGTATTGAACTATATATCATGCTTCGATCGTGATTCAAATTGGTTGAAATCTCCTACCATCACTTTTATAAGTCTAATATGCTTGTTAAATCTCATTCATTTGCGAAAGGTGAGAAAAAACGTTCTATTTGAGCTTACTTGCAAACCAACACTCTGTAAGATGTGATTTTAACTTAATATCTCATTTCATTTGTGAACCGAAGGATTTTAATTCTCCTCCAACAACATAACTAATTCTAATGGACCTGTTCAATCTTATTCGACGGAGACTAATAGGTGAAGACATTCTATTTGAGCTTACTTTCTCACTAAGTTTCCTGAGAAGTGTATTGAACTACATATCCAGCTTTAATTGTGATTCAAATTGGTTGAAATCTCCTACCATCACTTTTATAAGTCTAATATGCTTGTTAAATCTCATTCATTTGCGAAAGGTGAGAAAAAACGTTCTATTTGAGCTTACTTGCTCACCAAGTTTCAGAAGATGTGTATTGAACTATATATCTCCTGCTTCGATTGTGATTCAAATTGGTTTGAAATCTCCTACCATCACTTTTATAAGTCTAATATGCTTGTTAAATCTCATTCCATTAGACTAATCGAGAGAAAAAAATGTTCTATTTGAGCTTACTTGCTCATTAAGTTTCTTTAAGAAGTGTATTGAACTATATATCCTGCTTCGATCGTGATTCAAATTGGTTCAAATCTCCTACCATCACTTTTATAAGTCTAATATGCTTGTTCAATCTCATTCATTTGCTACAGGTGAGAAAAAACGTATTATTTGAGCTTACTTGCTAACCAACACTCTGTAAGATGTGATTTTAACTTAATATCTCATTTCATTTGTGAACCGAAAGATTTTAGTTCTCCTCCAACACCATAACTAATTCTAACGGACATGTTCAATCTTATTCGACGGAGACTAATCGGTGACGACATTCTATTTGAGCTTACTTACTCACTAAGTTTTTGTAAGAAGAGTGTTGAACTATATATCCTGCTTCAATTGTGATTCAAATTGGTTCAAATCTCCTTCCATCACTTTTATAAGTCTAATATGCTTGTTCAATCTCATTCATTTGCTACAGGTGAGAAAAAACGTTTTATTTGAGCTTACTTGCTAACCAACACTCTGTAAGATGTGATTTTAACTTAATATCTCTTTTCATTTGTGAACCGAGGGGTTTTAATTCTCCTCCAACAACATAAGTAATTCAAATAGACCTGTTCAATCTTATTCCACGGAGACTAATCGGTGACGACATTCTATTTGAGGTACTTACTCACTAAGTTTTTGTAAGAAGTGTATTGAACTACATATCCGGCTTCAATTGTGATTCAAATTGGTTGAAATCTCCTACCATCACTTTTATAAGTCTAATATGCTTGTTCAATCTCATTCATTTGCTACAGGTGAGAAAATGCATTTTTTTGAGCTTACTTGCTAACCAACACTCTGTAAGATGTGATTTTAACTTAATATCTCATTTCATTTGTGAACCGGAGGATTTTAATTCTCCTCCAACAACATAACTAATTCTAATGGACCTGTTCAATCTTATTCGATGGAGACTAATCGAGACGACATTCTATTTGAGGTTACTTACTCACTAAGTTTTTGTAAGAAGAGTATTGAACTATATATCCTGCTTCAATTGTGATTCAAATTGGTTCAAATCTCCTACCATCACTTTTATAAGTCTAATATGCTTGTTAAATCTCATTCATTTGCGAAAGGTGAGAAAAAACGTTCTATTTGAGCTTACTTGCTAACCAACACTCTATAAGATGTGATTTTAACTTAATATCTCATTTCATTTGTGAACCAAATTTTAATTCTCCTTCCAACAAAATAACTAATTCAAATGCTTGTTCAATCTTATTCATTTGAGACTAATCTATGAGAGACATTCTATTTGAGCTTACCTACTCACTAAATTTCTTTAAGAAGTGTATTGAACTACATATCCTGCTTCAATTGTGATTCAAATTGGTTGAAATCTCCTACCATCACTTTTATAAGTCTAATATGCTTGTTAAATCTCATTCATTTGCGAAAGGTGAGAAAAACGTTCTATTTGAGCTTACTTGCTAACCAAGTTTCTAAGAAGTGATTTGAACTATATCTCATTTCGATCGTGATTCAAATTGGTTTAATTCTCCTACCATCACATAACTAAGTCTAATAGACCTGTTCAATCTTATTCCATGGATACTAATCGGTGACGACATTCTGTTTGAGCTTACTTGCTCATTAAGTTTCTTTAAGAAGAGTATTGAACTAGATATCCTGCTTCGATCGTGATTCAAATTGGTTCAAATCTCCTTCCATCACTTTTATAAGTCTAATATGCTTGTTCAATCTCATTCATTGCTACAGGTGAGAAAAAGCGTTTTATTTGAGCTTACTTGCTAACCAACACTCTGTAAGATGTGATTTTAACTTAATATCTCATGTCATTTGTGAACCGAAGGGTTTTAATTCTCCTCCAACAACATAACTAATTCTAATGGACCTGTTCAATCTTATTCACTTTAGACTAATCGTGAGAAAACGACATTCAATTTGAGGTTACTTACTCACTAATTTTTTGTGGGAAGAGTATTGAACAACATATCCTGCTTCGATCGTGATTCAAATTGGTTCAAATCTCCTGCCATCACTTTTATAAGTCTAATATGCTTGTTAAATCTCATTCATTTGCTACAGGTGAGAAAAAACGTTCTATTTGAGCTTACTTGCTAACCAACACTCTATAAGATGTGATTTTAACTTAATATCTCTTTCCATTTGTGAATCAAATTAGAGGTTTTAAATCTCCAACAACATAAGTAAGTCTAATATGCTTGTTCAATCTTATTCTAAGGAGACTAATCGGTAACGACATATTATTTGAGCTTACTTACTCTCTAAGTTTTTTAAGAAGTGTATTGAACTACATAACCTGCTTCAATTGTGATTCAAATTGGTTCAAATCTCCTACCATCACTTTTATAAGTCTAATAAGCTTGTTCAATCTCATTCGTTGGCTACAGTTGAGAAAAAACATTTTATTTGAGCTTAGTTGCTAACCAACATTCTGTAAAATGTGATTTTAACTCAATCTCTCATGTCATTTGTGATTCAAATTGGTTTAATTTTCCTCCAACAACATAAGTAATTCTAATAGACCTGTTCAATCTTATTCGACGGAGACTAATCGGTGACTTACATTCTATTTGAGCTTACCTACTCACTAAGTTTCTTTGAGAAGTATATTGAACTATATATCCTGCTTCAATTGTGATTCAAATTGGTTGAAATCTCCTACCATCACTTTTATAAGTCAAATATGCTTGTTAAATCTCGTTCATTTGCGAAAGGTGAGAAAAGACGTTCTATTTTCCGAGCTTACTTGCTCATTAAGTTTCTCTGAGAAGTGTATTGAACTACATATCCTGCTTCGTCATGTGATTCAAATTGGTTCAAATCTCCTACCATCACTTTTATAAGTCTAATATGCTTGTTCAATCTCATTCATTTCGAGGTGAGACTAATCGTGATTACATTCTATTTGAGCTTACTTGCTCATTAAGTTTCTTGTAAGAAGTGTATTGAACTACATATCCTGCTTCAATTGTGATTCAAATTGGTTGAAATCTCCTACCATCACTTTTATAAGTCTAATATGCTTGTTAAATCTCATTCATTTGCGAAAGGTGAGATAAAACGTTCTATTTGAGCGTACTTGCTCATTAAGCTTCTATCAGAAGTGTATTTAACTTAATATCTCATTTCAATTGTGATTCAAAGGATTTTAATTCTCCTACCATCACTTTTATAAGTCTAATATGCTTGTTAAATCTCATTCCATTTATAGGTGAGACTAACGTCATTCTATTTGAGCTTACTTACTCACTAAGTTTCTTTAAGAAGTGTATTGAACTACATATCCTGCTTCGATCGTGATTCAAATTGGTTCAAATCTCCTACCATCACTTTTATAAGTCTAATATGCTTGTTAAATCTCATTCATTTGCGAAAGGTGAGAAAAAACGTTCTATTTGAGCTTACTTGCTCATTAAGCTTCTTTCAAATGTGTATTTAACTATATATCTCATTTCATTTGTGATTCAAATTGGTTTAAATCTCCTCTACCATCACTTTTATAAGTCTAATATGCTTGTTCAATCTCATTCAAGGTGAGACTAAACATTCTATTTGAGCTAACTTGCACATTAAGTTTATCTAAGAAGAGTATTGAACTATATATCCTGCTTCAATTGTGATTCAAATTGGTTCAAATCTCCTACCATCACTTTTATAAGTCTAATATGCTTGTTAAATCTCATTCATTTGCGAAAAGGTGAGAAAAAGCGTTTTATTTGAGCTTACTTGCTCATTAAGTTTCTTTGAGAACTGTATTGAACTACATATCCTCATTTCGATTGTGATTCAAATTGGTTCAAATCTCCTACCATCACATTTATAAGTCTAATATGCTTGTTCAATCTCATTCATTTCCACGAGACTAAGGTGAGAAAAAAGTTCTATTTGAGCTTACTTGCTCATTAAGTTTCTTTAAGTGTATTGAACTACATATCCTGCTTCAATCGTGATTCAAATTGGTTCAAATCTCCTACCATCACTTTTATAAGTCTAATATGGTTGTTCAATCTCATTCATTTGCTACAGGTGAGAAAAAATGTTCTATTTGAGCTTACTTGCTCATTAAGTTTCTTTAAGATGTGATTTTAACTTAATATCTCTTTTCATTTGTGATTCAGAGGTTTTAAATCTCCTACCATCAACTTTTATAAGTCTAATAGACTTGTTCAATCTCATTCCATTTATGAAAGGTGAGAAAAAGATATTCTATTTGAGCTTACTTGCTCTTTAAGTTTCTTTATGAAGTGTATTGAACTACATATTCTGCTTCAATTGTGATTCAAATTGGTTGAAATCTCCTACCATCACTTTTATAAGTCTAATATGCTTGTTCAATCTCATTCATTTTCGAAAGGTGAGAAAAAGATATTCTATTTGAGCTTACTTGCTCATTAAGTTTCTTTAAGATGTGATTTTAACTACATATCTCCTTTCATTCGTGATTCAAATTGGTTCAAATCTCCTACCATCACTTTTATAAGTCTAATACGCTTGTTCAATCTCATTCATTGCTACAGGTGAGAAAATGCGTTTTATTTGAGCCTACTTGCTCATTAAGTTTCATTGAGAAGTGTATTGAACTACATATCCTGCTTCAATCGTGATTCAAATTGGTTGAAATCTCCTACCATCACTTTTATAAGTCTAATATGGTTGTTCAATCTCATTCATTTGCGACAGGTGAGAAAAAACGTTCTATTTGAGTTTACCTACTCATTAAGTTTCTTTGAGAAGTGATTTTAACTTAATATCTCATTTCAATCGTGATTCAAATTAGTTCAAATCTCCTACCATCACTTTTATAAGTCTAATATGCTTGTTCAATCTCATTCATTTCCGAAAGGTGAGAAAAAGATATTCTATTTGAGCTTACTTGCTCATTAAGTTTCTTTGAGAAGTGTATTGAATAACATATCCTTTTTCGATCGTGATTCAAATTGGTTCAAATCTCCTACCATCACTTTTATAAGTCTAATATGCTTGTTAAATCTCATTCATTTGCGAAAGGTGAGAAAAAACGTTCTATTTGAGCTTACTTGCTCATTAAGTTTCTTTAAGAAGTGATTTTAACTTAATATCCTCATTTCGATCGTGATTCAAATTGGTTGAAATCTCCTACCATCACTTTTATAAGTCTAATATGCTTGTTCAATCTCATTCATTGCTACAGGTGAGAAAAATTGTTTTATTTGAGCTTACTTACTCACTAAGTTTTTGTAAGAAGAGTATTGAACTACATATCCTGCTTCAATCGTGATTCAAATTGGTTCAAATCTCCTACCATCACTTTTATAAGTCTAATATGGTTGTTCAATCTCATTCATTTGCGACAGGTGAGAAAAAGATATTCTATTTGAGCTTACTTGCTCATTAAGTTTCTTTGAGAAGTGTATCGAACTACATATCCTGATTCAAGCGTGATTCAAATTGGTTCAAATCTCCTACCATCACTTTTATAAGTCTAATATGCTTGTTAAATCTCATTCATTTGCGAAAGGTGAGAAAATTAGTTCGATTTGAGCTTACTTGCTCATTAAGTTTCTTTGAGAAGTGTATTGAACTACATATCCTGCTTCGATCGTGATTCAAATTGGTTGAAATCTCCTACCATCACTTTTATAAGTCTAATATGCTTGTTAAATCTCATTCATTTGTGAAAGGTGAGAAAAAACGTCCTATTTGAGCTTACTTGCTCATTAAGTTTCGTTGAGAAGTGTATTGAACTACATATCCTCATTTCAATTGTGATTCAAATTGGTTCAAATCTCCTACCATCACTTTTATGAGTTTAATATGCTTGTTCAATCTCATTCATTTGTGACAGGTGAGAAAAAGTTATTTTATTTGAGCTTACTTGCTCATTAAGTTTCTTTGAGAAGTGTATTGAACTACATATCCTGCTTCGATCGTGATTCAAATTGGTTCAAATCTCCTACCATCACTTTTATAAGTCTAATATGCTTGTTCAATCTGATTCATTTTGCTAAGGTGAGAAAAGATATTCTATTTGAGCTTACTTGCTCATTAAGTTTCTTTGAGAAGTGTATTGAACTACATATCCTCATTTCAATCGTGATTCAAATTGGTTCAAATCTCCTACCATCACTTTTATAAGTCTAATATGCTTGTTCAATCTCATTCATTTCCGAAAGGTGAGAAAAAGATATTTTATTTGAGCTTATTTGCTCATTAAGTTTCTTTGAGAAGTGTATTGAACTACATATTCTGCTTCAATTGTGATTCAAATTGGTTGAAATCTCCTACCATCACTTTTATAAGTCTAATATGCTTGTTCAATCTCATTCATTTCCGAAAGGTGAGAAAAAGATATTCTATTTGAGCTTACTTGCTCATTAAGTTTCTTTGAGAAGTGTATTGAACTACATATCCTGCTTCGATCGTGATTCAAATTGGTTCAAATCTCCTACCATCACTTTTATAAGTCTAATATGCTTGTTCAATCTCATTCATTTGCGACAGGTGAGAAAAAGATATTCTATTTGAGCTTACTTGCTCATTAAGTTTCTTTGAGAAGTGTATTGAACTACATATCCTGCTTCGATCGTGATTCAAATTGGTTCAAATCTCCTACCATCACTTTTATAAGTCTAATATGCTTGTTCAATCTCATTCATTGGCTACAGGTGAGAAAAAATATTTTATTTGAGCTTACTTGCTAACCAACACTCTGTAAGATGTGATTTTAACTTAATATCTCATTTCATTTGTGAACCGGAGGATTTTAATTCTCCTCCAACAACATAACTAATTCTAATGGACTTGTTCAATCTTATTCGACGGAGACTAATCGGTGACGACATTCTATTTGAGCTTACTTACTCACTAAGTTTTTGTAAGAAGAGTATTGAACTACATATCGTGCTTCGATCGTGATTCAAATTGGTTCAAATCTCCTACCATCACTTTTATAAGTCTAATATGCTTGTTAAATCTCATTCATTTGCGAAAGGTGAGAAAAACGTTCTATTTGAGCTTACTTGCTCATTAAGTTTCTTTGAGAAGTGTATTGAACTACATATCCTGCTTCAATCGTGATTCAAATTGGTTGAAATCTCCTACCATCACTTTTATAAGTCTAATATGCTTGTTCAATCTCATTCATTTCGAAGGTGAGAAAAAACATTCTATTTGAGCTTACTTGCTCATTAAGTTTCTTTAAGAAGTGTATTGAACTACATATCCTGCTTCGATTGTGATTCAAATTGGTTGAAATCTCCTACCATCACTTTTATAAGTCTAATATGCTTGTTAAATCTCATTCATTTGCGAAAGGTGAGAAAAAACGTTCTATTTGAGCTTACTTGCTCATTAAGTTTCTTTAAGAAGTGTATTGAACTACATATCTCATTTCATTCGTGATTCAAATAGGTTCAAATCTCCTACCATCACTTTTGTAACTCTAATATGCTTGCTAAATCTCATTCATTTGCAAGAGGTGAGAAAAAATATTCTATTTGAGCTTACTTGGTCATTAAGTTTCTTTGAGAAGTGTATTGAACTACATATCCTGCTTCAATCGTGATTCAAATTAGTTCAAATCTCCTACCATCACTTTTATAAGTCTAATATGCTTGTTCAATCTCATTCATTTCTGAAAGGTGAGAAAAAGATATTCTATTTGAGCTTACTTGCTCATTAAGTTTCTTTGAGAAGTGTATTGAACTACATATCCTGCTTCAATCGTGATTCAAATTGGTTCAAATCTCCTACCATCACTTTTATAAGTCTAATATGGTTGTTCAATCTCATTCATTTCAGAAAGGTGAGAAAAAGATATTCTATTTGAGCTTACTTGCTCATTAAGTTTCTTTGAGAAGTGTATTGAACTACATATCCTGCTTCAATCGTGATTCAAATTGGTTCAAATCTCCTACCATCACTTTTATAAGTCTAATATGGTTGTTCAATCTCATTCATTTCTGAAAGGTGAGAAAAAGATATTCTATTTGAGCTTACTTGCTCATTAAGTTTCTTTGAGAAGTGTATTGAACTACATATCCTGCTTCGATCGTGATTCAAATTGGTTCAAATCTCCTACCATCACTTTTATAAGTCTAATATGCTTGTTCAATCTCATTCATTTCGACTAAGGTGAGAAAAAGATATTCTATTTGAGCTTACTTGCTCATTAAGTTTCTTTGAGAAGTGTATTGAACAACATATCCTGCTTCGATCGTGATTCAAATTAGTTCAAATCTCCTACCATCACTTTTATAAGTCTAATATGCTTGTTCAATCTCATTCATTTGCGACAGGTGAGAAAAAGATATTCTATTTGAGCTTACTTGCTCATTAAGTTTCTTTGAGAAGTGTATTGAACTACATATCCCGCTTCAATCGTGATTCAAATTGGTTCAAATATCCTACCATCACTTTTATAAGTCTAATATAGTTGTTCAATCTCATTCATTCGCAGCAGGTGAGAAAAAGATATTCTATTTGAGCTTACTTGCTCATTAAGTTTCTTTGAGAAGTGTATTGAACTACATATCCTGCTTCGATTGTGATTCAAATTGGTTCAAATCTCCTACCATCACTTTTATAAGTCTAATACGCTTGTTCAATCTCATTCATTGCTACAGGTGAGAAAAAGGTATTCTATTTGAGCTTACTTGCTCATTAAGTTTCATTGAGAAGTGTATTGAACTACATATCGTGCTTCTATCGTGATTCAAATTGGTTCAAATCTCCTACCATCACTTTTATAAGTCTAATATGCTTGTTCAATCTTATTCATTGCTACAGGTGAGAAAAAGCGTTTTATTTGAGCTTACTTGCTCATTAAGTTTCTTTGAGAAGTGTATTGAACTACATATCCTGCTTCGATCGTGATTCAAATTGGTTGAAATCTCCTACCATCACTTTTATAAGTCTAATATGCTTGTTCAATCTCATTCATTGCTACAGGAGAGAAAAAGATATTCTATTTGAGCTTACTTGCTCATTAAGTTTCTTTGAGAAGTGTA
This sequence comes from Senna siamea, assembly GCA_031216115.1. Lineage (NCBI taxonomy): Eukaryota > Viridiplantae > Streptophyta > Magnoliopsida > Fabales > Fabaceae > Senna > Senna siamea. The sequence continues at coordinate 9,007,183 of CM062366.1, forward strand.
TTGAACTACATATCCTGCTTCGATCGTGATTCAAATTGGTTCAAATCTCCTACCATCACTTTTATAAGTCTAATATGGTTGTTCAATCTCATTCATTTGCGACAGGTGAGAAAAAAGTTCTATTTGAGCTTACTTGCTCATTAAGTTTCTTTGAGAAGTGTATTGAACTACATATCCTCATTTCGATCGTGATTCAAATTGGTTCAAATCTCCTACCATCACTTTTATAAGTCTAATATGCTTATTAAATCTCATTCATTTACAAAATGTGAGAAAACATGTTCTATTTGAGCTTACTTGCTCATTAAGTTTCTTTGAGAAGTGTATTGAACTACATATCCTGCTTCGATCGTGATTCAAATTGGTTCAAATCTCCTACCATCACTTTTATAAGTCTAATATGCTTGTTCAATCTCATTCATTTGCGAAAGGTGAGAAAAAGATATTCTATTTGAGCTTACTTGCTCATTAAGTTTCTTTGAGAAGTGTATCGAACTACATATCTCATTTCATTCGTGATTCAAATTAGTTCAAATCTCCTACCATCACTTTTATAAGTCTAATATGCTTGTTCAATCTCATTCATTTCCGAAAGGTGAGAAAAAGATATTCTATTTGAGCTTACTTGCTCATTAAGTTTCTTTGAGAAGTGTATTGAACAACATATCCTGCTTCGATCGTGATTCAAATTGGTTCAAATCTCCTACCATCACTTTTATAAGTCTAATATGCTTGTTCAATCTCATTCATTTGCGAAAGGTGAGAAAAAACGTTCTATTTGAACTTACTTGCTCATTAAGCTTCTTTGAGAAGTGTATTGAATAACATATCCTGCTTCGATCGTGATTCAAATTGGTTGAAATCTCCTACCATCACTTTTATAAGTCTAATATGCTTGTTCAATCTCATTCATTTTCGAAAGGTGAGAAAAAGATATTCTATTTGAGCTTACTTGCTCATTAAGTTTCTTTGAGAAGTGTATTGAACTACATATCCTGCTTCGATCGTGATTCAAATTGGTTCAAATCTCCTACCATCACTTTTATAAGTCTAATATGCTTGTTAAATCTCATTCATTTGCGAAAGGTGAGAAAAGACGTTCTATTTGAGCTTACTTGCTCATTAAGTTTCTTTGAGAAGTGTATTGAACTACATATCCTGCTTCGATTGTGATTCAAATTGGTTCAAATCTCCTACCATCACTTTTATTAGTCTAATATGCTTGTTCAATCTCATTCATTTCCGAAAGGTGAGAAAAAGATATCCTATTTGAGCTTACTTGCTCATTAAGTTTCTTTGAGAAGTGTATTGAACAACATATCTCTCTCGATCGTGATTCAAATTAGTTCAAATCAACTACCATCACTTTTATAAGTCTAATATGCTTGTTGAATCTCATTCATTTGCGACAGGTGAGAAAAAGATATTCTATTTGAGCTTACGTGCTCATTAAGTTTCTTTGAGAAGTGTATTGAACTACATATCCTGCTTCGATTGTGATTCAAATTGGTTCAAATCTCCTACCATCACTTTTATAAGTCTAATATGCTTGTTCAATCTCATTCATTCCGAAAGGTGAGAAAAAGATATTCTATTTGAGCTTACTTGCTCATTAAGTTTCTTTGAGAAGTGTATTGAACTACATATCCTGCTTCGATTGTGATTCAAATTGGTTCAAATCTCCTACCATCACTTTTATAAGTCTAATATGCTTGTTCAATCTCATTCATTTGCTACAGGTGAGAAAAAGATATTCTATTTGAGCTTACTTGCTCATTAAGTTTCTTTGAGAAGTGTATTGAACTACATATCCTGCTTCGATCGTGATTCAAATTGGTTCAAATCTCCTACCATCACTTTTATAAGTCTAATATGCTTGTTCAATCTCATTCATTGCTACAGGTGAGAAAGATATTCTATTTGAGCTTACTTGGTCATTAAGTTTCTTTGAGAAGTGTATTGAACTACATATCCCGCTTCAATCGTGATTCAAATTGGTTCAAATCTCCTACCATCACTTTTATAAGTCAATATCCTTGTTCAATCTCATTCATTTGCGACAGGTGAGAAAAAGATATTCTATTTGAGCTTACTTGCTCATTAAGCTTCTTTCAGAAGTGTATTGAACTACATATCCTGCTTCGATCGTGATTCAAATTGGTTGAAATCTCCTACCATGACTTTTATAAGTCTAATATGCTTGTTCAATCTCATTCATTTTCGAAAGGTGAGAAAAAGATATTCTATTTGAGCTTACTTGCTCATTAAGTTTCTTTGAGAAGTGTATTGAACTACATATCCTACTTCGATCGTGATTCAAATTGGTTCAAATCTCCTACCATCACTTTTATAAGTCTAATATGCTTGTTCAATCTCATTCATTTCCGAAAGGTGAGAAAAAGATATTCTATTTGAGCTTACTTGCTCATTAAGTTTCTTTGAGAAGTGTATTGATTTACACAACCTACTTCGATCGTGATTCAAATTGGTTCAAATCTCCTACCATCACTTTTATAAGTCTAATATGCTTGTTAAATCTCATTCATTTGCGAAAGGTGAGAAAAAACGTTCTATTTGAGCTTACTTGCTCATTAAGTTTCTTTGAGAAGTGTATTGAACTACATATCCTGCTTCGATCGTGATTCAAATTGGTTCAAATCTCCTACCATCACTTTTATAAGTCTAATATGCTTGTTCAATCTCATTCATTTGCGACAGGTGAGAAAAAGATATTTTATTTGAGCTTACTTGCTCATTAAGTTTCTTTGAGAAGTGTATTGAACTACATATCCTGCTTCGATCGTGATTCAAATTGGTTCAAATCTCCTACCATCACTTTTATAAGTCTAATATGCTTGTTCAATCTCATTCATTTCCGAAAGGTGAGAAAAAGATATTCTATTTGAGCTTACTTGCTCATTAAGTTTCTTTGAGAAGTGTATTGAACTACATATCCTGCTTCGATCGTGATTCAAATTGGTTCAAATCTCCTACCATCACTTTTATAAGTCTAATATGCTTGTTCAATCTCATTCATTTGCGAAAGGTGAGAAAAAACATTCTATTTGAGCTTACTTGCTCATTAAGTTTCTTTGAGAAGTGTATTGAACTACATATCCTGCTTCGATCGTGATTCAAATTAGTTCAAATCTCCTACCATCACTTTTGTAAGTCTAATATTCTTGTTCAATCTCATTCTTTTTCGAAAGGTGAGAAAAAGATATTCTATTTGAGCTTACTTGCTCATTAAGTTTGTTTGAGAAGTGTATTGAACTACATATCCTGCTTCGATCGTGATTCAAATTGGTTCAAATCTCCTACCATCACTTTTATAAGTCTAATACGCTTGTTCAATCTCATTCATTTGCTAGGTGAGAAAAAGATATCCTATTTGAGCTTACTTGCTCATTAAGTTTCTTTGAGAAGTGTATTGAACTACATATCCTGCTTCGATCGTGATTCAAATTGGTTCAAATCTCCTACCATCACTTTTATAAGTCTAATATGCTTGTTCAATCTCATTCATTTCCGAAAGGTGAGAAAAAGATATTCTATTTGAGCTTACTTGCTCATTAAGTTTCTTTGAGAAGTGTATTGAACTACATATCCTGCTTCGATCGTGATTCAAATTGGTTCAAATCTCCTACCATCACTTTTATAAGTCTAATATGCTTGTTCAATCTCATTCATTTGCTACAGGTGAGAAAAACTTCTATTTGAGCTTACTTGCTCATCAAGTTTCTTTGAGAAGTGTATTGAACAACATATCCTGCTTCGATCGTGATTCAAATTAGTTCAAATCTCCTACCATCACTTTTATAAGTCTAATATGCTTGTTCAATCTCATTCATTTCCGAAAGGTGAGAAAAAGATATTCTATTTGAGCTTACTTGCTCATTAAGTTTCTTTGAGAAGTGTATTGAACTACATATCCTGCTTCGATCGTGATTCAAATTGGTTCAAATCTCCTACCATCACTTTTATAAGTCTAATATGGTTGTTCAATCTCATTCATTTCCGACAGGTGAGAAAAAAGTTCTATTTGAGCTTACTTGCTCATTAAGTTTCTTTGAGAAGTGTATTGAACTACATATCCTGCTTCGATCGTGATTCAAATTGGTTCAAATCTCCTACCATCACTTTTATAAGTCTAATATGCTTGTTCAATATCATTCATTTCCGAAAGGTGTGAAAAAGATATTCTATTTGAGCTTACTTGCTCATTAAGTTTCTTTGAGAAGTGTATTGAACTACATATCCTGCTTCGATCGTGATTCAAATTGGTTCAAATCTCCTACCATCACTTTTATAAGTCTAATATGCTTGTTAAATCTCATTCATTTGCGAAAGGTGAGAAAAAACGTTCTATTTGAGCTTACTTGCTCATTAAGTTTCTTTGAGAAGTGTATTGAATAACATATCCTTTTTCGATCGTGATTCAAATTAGTTCAAATCTCCTACCATCACTTTTACAAGTCTAATATGTTTGTTCAATCTCATTCATTTCCGAAAGGTGAGAAAAAGGTATTCTATTTGAGCTTACTTGCTCATTAAGTTTCTTTGAGAAGTGTATTGAACAACATATCCTGTTTCGATCGTGATTTAAATTGGTTCAAATCTCCTACCATCACTTTTATAAGTCTAATATGGTTGTTCAATCTCATTCATTTGCGACAGGTGAGAAAAAGATATTTTATTTGAGCTTACTTGCTCATTAAGTTTCTTTGAGAAGTGTATTGAACTACATATCCTGCTTCGATCGTGATTCAAATTGGTTCAAATCTCCTACCATCACTTTTATAAGTCTAATATGCTTGTTCAATCTCATTCATTTGCGAAAGGTGAGAAAAAGATATTCTATTTGAGCTTTCTTGCTCATTAAGTTTCTTTGAGAAGTGTATTGAACTACATATCCTACTTCGATCGTGATTCAAATTGGTTGAGATCTCCTACCATCACTTTTATAAGTCTAATATGCTTGTTCAATCTCATTCATTTTCGAAAGGTGAGAAAAAGATATTCTATTTGAGCTTACTTGCTCATTAAGTTTCTTTGAGAAGTGTATTGAACTACATATCCTGCTTCGATCGTGATTCAAATTGGTTCAAATCTCCTACCATCACTTTTATAAGTCTAATATGCTTGTTCAATCTCATTCATTTCCGAAAGGTGAGAAAAAGATATTCTATTTGAGCTTACTTGCTCATTAAGTTTCTTTGAGAAGTGTATTGAACTACATATCCTGCTTCGATCGTGATTCAAATTGGTTCAAATCTCCTACCATCACTTTTATAAGTCTAATATGCTTGTTCAATCTCATTCATTGCTACAGGTGAGAAAAAGATATTCTATTTGAGCTTACTTGCTCATTAAGTTTCTTTGAGAAGTGTATTGAACTACATATCCTGCTTCGATCGTGATTCAAATTGGTTCAAATCTCCTACCATCACTTTTATAAGTCTAATATGCTTGTTCAATCTCATTCATTTGCGAAAGGTGAGAAAAAGATATTCTATTTGAGCTTACTTGCTCATTAAGTTTCTTTGAGAAGTGTATTGAACTACATATCCTGCTTCGATCGTGATTCAAATTGGTTCAAATCTCCTACCATCACTTTTATAAGTCTAATATGCTTGTTCAATCTCATTCATTTGCGAAAGGTGAGAAAAAACATTCTATTTGAGCTTACTTGCTCATTAAGTTTCTTTGAGAAGTGTATTGAACAACATATCCTGCTTCGATCGTGATTCAAATTAGTTCAAATCTCCTACCATCACTTTTATAAGTCTAATATGCTTGTTCAATCTCATTCATTTCCGAAAGGTGAGAGAAGATATTCTATTTGAGCTTACTTGCTCATTAAGTTTCTTTGAGAAGTGTATTGAACTACATATCCTGCTTCGATCGTGATTCAAATTGGTTCAAATCTCCTACCATCACTTTTATAAGTCTAATATGCTTGTTCAATCTCATTCATTTCCGAAAGGTGAGAAAAAGATATTCTATTTGAGCTTACTTGCTCATTAAGTTTCTTTGAGAAGTGTATTGAACAACATATCCTGCTTCGATCGTGATTCAAATTGGTTCAAATCTCCTACCATCACTTTTATAAGTCTAATATGGTTGTTCAATCTCATTCATTTGCTATAGGTGAGAAAAAGCATTTTATTTGACCTTACTTGCTCATTAAGTTTCTTAAGAAGTGTATTGAACTACATATCCTGCTTCGATCGTGATTCAAATTGGTTCAAATCTCCTACCATCACTTTTATAAGTCTAATATGCTTGTTAAATCTCATTCATTTGCGAAAGGTGAGAAAAAAAGTTCGATTTGAGCTTACTTGCTCATTAAGTTTCTTTGAGAAGTGTATTGAACTACATATCCTGCTTCGATCGTGATTCAAATTGGTTCAAATCTCCTACCATCACTTTTATAAGTCTAATATGCTTGTTCAATCTCATTCATTTCTGAAAGGTGAGAAAAAGATATTCTATTTGAGCTTACTTGCTCATTAAGTTTCTTTGAGAAGTGTATTGAACTACATATCCTGCTTCGATCGTGATTCAAATTGGTTCAAATCTCCTACCATCAATTTTATAAGTCTAATATGCTTGTTCAATCTCATTCATTTGCAAAAGGTGACAAAAAACGTTCTATTTGAGCTTACTTGGTCATTAAGTTTCTTTGAGAAGTGTATTGAACTACATATCCCGCTTCAATCGTGATTCAAATTGGTTCAAATCTCCTACCATCACTTTTATAAGTCTAATATGGTTGTTCAATCTCATTCATTTCAGAAAGGTGAGAAAAAGTTATTCTATTTGAGCTTTCTTGCTCACTAAGCTTCTTTAAAAAAGCGTATTGAACTACATATTCTGCTTCGATCGTGATTCAAATTGGTTCAAATCTCCTCCGATCACTTTTATATGTCTAATATGCTTGTTCAATCTCATTCATTTGCGAAAGGTGAGAAAAAACGTTCTATTTGAGCTTACTTGCTCATTAAGTTTCTTTGAGAAGTGTATTGAACTACATATCGTACTTCAATCGTGATTCAAATTGGTTCAAATCACCTACATCACTTTTATAAGTCAATATGCTTGTTCAATCTCATTCATTTGCGACAGGTGAGAAAAAGATATTTTATTTGAGCTTACTTGCTCATTAAGTTTCTTTGAGAAGTGTATTGAACTACATATCCTGCTTCGATCGTGATTCAAATTGGTTCAAATCTCCTACCATCACTTTTATAAGTCTAATATGCTTGTTCAATCTCATTCATTTGCGAAAGGTGAGAAAAAACGTTCTATTTGAGCTTACTTGCTCATTAAGTTTCTTTGAGAAGTGTATTGAACTACATATCCTGCTTCGATCGTGATTCAAATTGGTTCAAATCTCCTACCATCACTTTTATAAGTCTAATATGCTTGTTCAATCTCATTCATTTCCAAAAGGTGAGAAAAAGATATTCTATTTGAGCTTACTTGCTCATTAAGTTTCTTTGAGAAGTGTATTGAACTACATATCCTGCTTCGATCGTGATTCAAATTGGTTCAAATCTCCTACCATCACTTTTATAAGTCTAATATGCTTGTTAAATCTCATTCATTTGCGAAAGGTGAGAAAAAACGTTCTATTTGAGCTTACTTGCTCATTAAGTTTCTTTGAGAAGTGTATTGAACTACATATCCTGCTTCGATCGTGATTCAAATTGGTTCAAATCTCCTACCATCACTTTTATAAGTCTAATATGCTTGTTCAATCTCATTCATTTCCGAAAGGTGAGAAAAAGATATTCTATTTGAGCTTACTTGCTCATTAAGTTTCTTTGAGAAGTGTATTGAACAACATATCCTGCTTCGATCGTGATTCAAATTAGTTCAAATCTCCTACCATCACTTTTATAAGTCTAATATGCTTGTTCAATCTCATTCATTTGCGACAGGTGAGAAAAAACGTTCTATTTGAGCTTACTTGCTCATTAAGTTTCTTTGAGAAGTGTATTGAACTACATATCCTGCTTCGATCGTGATTCAAATTGGTTCAAATCTCCTACCATCACTTTTATAAGTCTAATATGCTTGTTCAATCTCATTCATTTCAAAGGTGAGAAAAACGTTCTATTTGAGCTTACTTGCTCATTAAGTTTCTTGAGAAGTGTATTGAACTACATATCCTGCTTCGATCGTGATTCAAATTGGTTCAAATCTCCTACCATCACTTTTATAAGTCTAATGTGCTTGTTCAATCTCATTCATTTCCGAAAGGTGAGAAAAAGATATTCTATTTGAGCTTACTTGCTCATTAAATTTCTTTGAGAAGTGTATTGAACTACATATCCTGCTACGATCGTGATTCAAATTATTTGAAATCTCCTACCATCACTTTTATAAGTGTAATATGCATGTTAAATCTCATTCATTTGCGAAAGGTGAGAAAAAGATATTCTATTTGAGCTTACTTGCTCATTAAGTTTCTTTGAGAAGTGTATTGAACTACATATCCTGCTTCGATCGTGATTCAAATTGGTTCAAATCTGCTACCATCACTTTTATAAGTCTAATATGCTTGTTCAATCTCATTCATTTGCTACAGGTGACAAAAAACGTTCTATTTGAGCTTACTTGGTCATTAAGTTTCTTTGAGAAGTGTATTGAACTACATATCCCGCTTCAATCGTGATTCAAATTGGTTCAAATCTCCTACCATCACTTTTATAAGTCTAATATGGTTGTTCAATCTCATTCATTTGCAAAAGGTGAGAAAAAACGTTCTATTTGAGCTTACTTGCTCATTAAGTTTCTTTGAGAAGTGTATTGAACTACATATCCTGCTTCGATCGTGATTCAAATTGGTTCAAATCTCCTACCATCACTTTTATAAGTCTAATATGGTTGTTCAATCTCATTCATTTGCTACAGGTGAGAAAAGATATTCTATTTGAGCTTACTTGCTCATTAAGTTTCTTTGAGAAGTGTATTGAACTACATATCCTGCTTCGATCGTGATTCAAATTGGTTCAAATCTCCTACCATCACTTTTATAAGTCTAATATGCTTGTTCAATCTCATTCATTTCCGAAAGGTGAGAAAAAGATATTCTATTTGAGCTTACTTGCTCATTAAGTTTCTTTGAGAAGTGTATTGAACTACATATCCTGCTTCGATCGTGATTCAAATTGGTTCAAATCTCCTACCATCACTTTTATGAGTCTAATGTGCTTGTTCAATCTCATTCATTTCCGAAAGGTGAGAAAAAGATATTCTATTTGAGCTTACTTGCTCATTAAGTTTCTTTGAGAAGTGTATTGAACTACATATCCTGCTTCGATCGTGATTCAAATTAGTTCAAATCTCCTACCATCACTTTTACAAGTCTAATATGTTTGTTCAATCTCATTCATTTCCGAAAGGTGAGAAAAAGGTATTCTATTTGAGCTTACTTGCTCATTAAGTTTCATTGAGAAGTGTATTGAACTACATATCCTGCTTCGATCGTGATTCAAATTGGTTCAAATCTCCTACCATCACTTTTACAAGTCTAATATGTTTGTTCAATCTCATTCATTTCCGAAAGGTGAGAAAAAGATATTCTATTTGAGCTTACTTGCTCATTAAGTTTCTTTGAGAAGTGTATTGAACTACATATCCTGCTTCGATCGTGATTCAAATTGGTTCAAATCTCCTACCATCACTTTTATAAGTCTAATATGCTTGTTCAATCTCATTCATTTCCAAAGGTGAGAAAAAGATATTCTATTTGAGCTTACTTGCTCATTAAGTTTCTTTGAGAAGTGTATTGAACTACACATCTCACTTCGATCGTGATTCAAATTGGTTCAAATCTCCTACCATCACTTTTATAAGTCTAATATGCTTGTTCAATCTCATTCATTGCTACAGGTGAGAAAAAGCGTTTTATTTGAGCTTACTTGCTCATTAAGTTTCTTTGAGAAGTGTATTGAACTACATATCCTGCTTCGATCGTGATTCAAATTGGTTCAAATCTCCTACCATCACTTTTATAAGTCTAATATGCTTGTTCAATCTCATTCATTGCTACAGGTGAGAAAAAGATATTCTATTTGAGCTTACTTGCTCATTAAGTTTCTTTGAGAAGTGTATTGAACTACATATCCTGCTTCGATCGTGATTCAAATTGGTTCAAATCTCCTACCATCACTTTTATAAGTCTAATATGCTTGTTCAATCTCATTCATTTGCGACAGGTGAGAAAAAAGTTCTATTTGAGCTTACTTGCTCATTAAGTTTCTTTGAGAAGTGTATTGAACTACATATCCTGCTTCGATCGTGATTCAAATTGGTTCAAATCTCCTACCATCACTTTTATAAGTCTAATATGCTTGTTAAATCTCATTCATTTGCGAAAGGTGAGAAAAAACGTTCTATTTGAGCTTACTTGCTCATTAAGTTTCTTTGAGAAGTGTATTGAACAACATATCCTGCTTCGATCGTGATTCAAATTAGTTCAAATCTCCTACCATCACTTTTATAAGTCTAATATGCTTGTTCAATCTCATTCATTTCCGAAAGGTGAGAAAAAGATATTCTATTTGAGCTTACTTGCTCATTAAGTTTCTTTGAGAAGTGTATTGAACTACATATCCTGCTTCGATCGTGATTCAAATTGGTTCAAATCTCCTACCATCACTTTTATAAGTCTAATATGCTTGTTCAATCTCATTCATTTGCGAAAGGTTAGAAAAAATATTCTATTTGAGCTTACTTGCTCATTAAGTTTCTTTGAGAAGTGTATTGAACTACATATCCTGCTTCGATCGTGATTCAAATTGGTTCAAATCTCCTACCATCACTTTTATAAGTCTAATATGCTTGTTCAATCTCATTCATTTGCTATAGGTGAGAAAAAGCGTTTTATTTGAGCTTACTTGCTCATTAAGTTTCTTTGAGAAGTGTATTGAACTACATATCCTGCTTCGATCGTGATTCAAATTGGTTCAAATCTCCTACCATCACTTTTATAAGTCTAATATGCTTGTTCAATCTCATTCATTTCCGAAAGGTGAGAAAAAGATATTCTATTTGAGCTTACTTGCTCATTAAGTTTCTTTGAGAAGTGTATTGAACTACATATCCTGCTTCGATCGTGATTCAAATTGGTTCAAATCTCCTACCATCACTTTTATAAGTCTAATATGCTTGTTCAATCTCATTCGTTGGCTACAGGTGAGAAAAAGATATTCTATTTGAGCTTACTTGCTCATCAAGTTTCTTTGAGAAGTGTATTGAACTACATATCCTGCTTCGATCGTGATTCAAATTGGTTCAAATCTCCTACCATCACTTTTATAAGTCTAATATGGTTGTTCAATCTCATTCATTTGCGACAGGTGAGAAAAAAGTTCTATTTGAGCTTACTTGCTCATTAAGTTTCTTTGAGAAGTGTATTGAACTACATATCCTGCTTCGATCGTGATTCAAATTAGTTCAAATCTCCTACCATCACTTTTATAAGTCTAATATGCTTGTTCAATCTCATTCATTTCCGAAAGGGGAGAAAAAGATATTCTATTTGAGCTTACTTGCTCATTAAGTTTCTTTGAGAAGTGTATTGAACTACATATCCTGCTTCGATCGTGATTCAAATTGGTTCAAATCTCCTACCATCACTTTTATAAGTCTAATATGGTTGTTCAATCTCATTCATTCGCTACAGGTGAGAAAAAGATATTCTATTTGAGCTTACTTGCTCATTAAGTTTCTTTGAGAAGTATATCGAACTACAAATCCTGATTCAATCGTGATTCAAATTGGTTGAAATCTCCTACCATCACTTTTATAAGTCTAATATGCTTGTTCAATCTCATTCATTTCCGAAAGGTGAGAAAAAGATATTCTATTTGAGCTTACTTGCTCATTAAGTTTCTTTGAGAAGTGTATTGAACTACATATCCTGCTTCGATCGTGATTCAAATTGGTTCAAATCTCCTACCATCACTTTTATAAGTCTAATATGCTTGTTCAATCTCATTCATTTCCGAAAGGTGAGAAAAACGTATTCTATTTGAGCTTACTTGCTCATTAAGTTTCTTTGAGAAGTGTATTGAACTACATATCCTGCTTCGGTCGTGATTCAAATTAGTTCAAATCACCTACATCACTTTTATAAGTCAATATGCTTGTTCAATCTCATTCATTTGCGACAGGTGAGAAAAAGATATTTTATTTGAGCTTACTTGCTCATTAAGTTTCTTTGAGAAGTGTATTGAACTACATATCCTGCTTCGATCGTGATTCAAATTGGTTCAAATCTCCTACCATCACTTTTATAAGTCTAATATGCTTGTTCAATCTCATTCATTGCTACAGGTGAGAAAAAGATATTCTATTTGAGCTTACTTGCTCATTAAGTTTCTTTGAGAAGTGTATTGAACTACATATCCTGCTTCGATCGTGATTCAAATTGGTTCAAATCTCCTACCATCACTTTTATAAGTCTAATATGCTTGTTCAATCTCATTCATTTTCGAAAGGTGAGAAAAAGATATTCTATTTGAGCTTACTTGCTCATTAAGTTTCTTTGAGAAGTGTATTGAACTACATATCCTGCTTCGATCGTGATTCAAATTGGTTCAAATCTCCTACCATCACTTTTATAAGTCTAATATGCTTGTTCAATCTCATTCATTTTCGAAAGGTGAGAAAAAGATATTCTATTTGAGCTTACTTGCTCATTAAGTTTGTTTGAGAAGTTTATTGAACAACATATCCTGCTTCGGTCGTGATTCAAATTGGTTGAAATCTCCTACCATCACTTTTATAAGTCTAATATGCTTGTTCAATCTCATTCATTTCCGAAAGCTGAGAAAAAGATATTCTATTTGAGCTTACTTGCTCATTAAGTTTCTTTGAGAAGTGTATTGAACTACATATCCTGCTTCGATCGTGATTCAAATTGGTTCAAATCTCCTACCATCACTTTTATAAGTCTAATATGCTTGTTCAATCTCATTCATTTGCGACAGGTGAGAAAAAGATATTTTATTTGAGCTTACTTGCTCATTAAGTTTCTTTGAGAAGTGTATTGAACTACATATCCTACTTCGATCGTGATTCAAATTGGTTGAGATCTCCTACCATCACTTTTATAAGTCTAATATGCTTGTTCAATCTCATTCATTGGCTACAGTTGAGAAAAAACATTTTATTTGAGCTTACTTGCTCATTAAGTTTCTTTGAGAAGTGTATTGAACTACATATCCTGCTTCGATCGTGATTCAAATTGGTTCAAATCTCCTACCATCACTTTTATAAGTCTAATATGCTTGTTCAATCTCATTCATTTCAGAAAGGTGAGAAAAAGATATTCTATTTGAGCTTACTTGCTCATTAAGTTTCTTTGAGAAGTGTATTGAACTACATATCCTGCTTCGATCGTGATTCAAATTGGTTCAAATCTCCTACCATCACTTTTATAAGTCTAATATGCTTGTTCAATCTCATTCATTTCCAAAAGGTGAGAAAAAGATATTCTATTTGAGCTTACTTGCTCATTAAGTTTCTTTGAGAAGTGTATTGAACTACATATCCTGCTTCGATCGTGATTCAAATTGGTTCAAATCTCCTACCATCACTTTTATAAGTCTAATATGCTTGTTCAATCTCATTCATTTCCGAAAGGTGAGAAAAAGATATTCTATTTGAGCTTACTTGCTCATTAAGTTTCTTTGAGAAGTGTATTGAACTACATATCCTGCTTCGATCGTGATTCAAATTGGTTCAAATCTCCTACCATCACTTTTATAAGTCTAATATGCTTGTTCAATCTCATTCATTTCCAAAGGTGAGAAAAAGATATTCTATTTGAGCTTACTTGCTCATTAAGTTTCTTTGAGAAGTGTATTGAACTACATATCCTGCTTCGATCGTGATTCAAATTGGTTCAAATCTCCTACCATCACTTTTATAAGTCTAATATGCTTGTTCAATCTCATTCATTTCCGAAAGGTGAGAAAAAGATATTCTATTTGAGCTTACTTGCTCATTAAGTTTCTTTGAGAAGTGTATTGAACTACATATCCTGCTTCGATCGTGATTCAAATTGGTTCAAATCTCCTACCATCACTTTTATAAGTCTAATATGCTTGTTCAATCTCATTCATTTCCGAAAGGTGAGAAAAAGATATTCTATTTGAGCTTACTTGCTCATTAAGTTTTTGAGAAGTGTATTGAACTACATATCCTGCTTCGATCGTGATTCAAATTGGTTCAAATCTCCTACCATCACTTTTATAAGTCTAATATGCTTGTTAAATCTCATTCATTTCCGAAAAGTGAGAAAAAGATATTCTATTTGAGCTTACTTGCTCATTAAGTTTCTTTGAGAAGTGTATTGAACTACATATCCTGCTTCGATCGTGATTCAAATTGGTTCAAATCTCCTACCATCACTTTTATAAGTCTAATATGCTTGTTCAATCTCATTCATTTCCGAAAGGTGAGAAAAAGATATTCTATTTGAGCTTACTTGCTCATTAAGTTTCTTTGAGAAGTGTATTGAACTACATATCCTGCTTCGATCGTGATTCAAATTGGTTCAAATCTCCTACCATCACTTTTATAAGTCTAATATGCTTGTTAAATCTCATTCATTTGCGAAAGGTGAGAAAAAACGTTCTATTTGAGCTTACTTGCTCATTAAGTTTCTTTGAGAAGTGTATTGAACTACATATCCTGCTTCGATCGTGATTCAAATTGGTTCAAATCTCCTACCATCACTTTTATAAGTCTAATATGCTTGTTCAATCTCATTCATTTTCGAAAGGTGAGAAAAAGATATTCTATTTGAGCTTACTTGCTCATTAAGTTTCTTTGAGAAGTGTATTGAACTACATATCCTGCTTCGATCGTGATTCAAATTGGTTCAAATCTCCTACCATCACTTTTATAAGTCTAATATGGTTGTTCAATCTCATTCATTTGCGACAGGTGAGAAAAAACGTTCTATTTGAGCTTACTTGCTCATTAAGTTTCTTTGAGAAGTGTATTGAACTACATATCCTGCTTCGATCGTGATTCAAATTGGTTCAAATCTCCTACCATCACTTTTATAAGTCTAATATGCTTGTTAAATCTCATTCATTTATGAAAGGTGAGAAAAAACGTTCTATTTGAGCTTACTTGCTCATTATGTTTCTTTGAGAAGTGTATTCAACTACATATCCTGCTTCGATCGTGATTCAAATTAGTTCAAATCTCCTACCATCACTTTTATAAGTCTAATATGCTTGTTCAATCTCATTCATTTCCGAAAGGTGAGAAAAAGATATTCTATTTGAGCTTACTTGCTCATTAAGTTTCTTTGAGAAGTGTATTGAACTACATATCCTGCTTCGATCGTGATTCAAATTGGTTCAAATCTCCTACCATCACTTTTATAAGTCTAATATGCTTGTTCAATCTCATTCATTTCCGAAAGGTGAGAAAAAGATATTCTATTTGAGCTTACTTGCTCATTAAGTTTCTTTGAGAAGTGTATTGAACTACATATCCTGCTTCGATCGTGATTCAAATTGGTTCAAATCTCCTACCATCACTTTTATAAGTCTAATATGCTTGTTCAATCTCATTCATTTCCAAAGGTGAGAAAAAGATATTCTATTTGAGCTTACTTGCTCATTAAGTTTCTTTGAGAAGTGTATTGAACTACATATCCTGCTTCGATCGTGATTCAAATTGGTTCAAATCTCCTACCATCACTTTTATAAGTCTAATATGCTTGTTCAATCTCATTCATTTGCTACAGGTGAGAAAAAGGTATTCTATTTGAGCTTACTTGCTCATTAAGTTTCATTGAGAAGTGTATTGAACTACATATCGTGCTTCGATCGTGATTCAAATTGGTTCAAATCTCCTACCATCACTTTTATAAGTCAATATGCTTGTTCAATCTCATTCATTTGCGACAGGTGAGAAAAAGATATTTTATTTGAGCTTACTTGCTCATTAAGTTTCTTTGAGAAGTGTATTGAACTGCATATCCTCGCTTCGATCGTGATTCAAATTGGTTGAAATCTCCTACCGTCACTTTTATAAGTCTAATATGGTTGTTCAATCTCATTCATTTGCGACAGGTGAGAAAAAACTTTCTATTTGAGCTTACTTGCTCATTAAGTTTCTTTGAGAAGTGTATTGAATAACATATCCTGCTTCGATCGTGATTCAAATTAGTTCAAATCTCCTACCATCACTTTTATAAGTCTAATATGCTTGTTCAATCTCATTCATTGCTACAGGTGAGAAAAAGATATTCTATTTGAGCTTACTTGCTCATTAAGTTTCTTTGAGAAGTGTATTGAACTACATATCCTGCTTCGATCGTGATTCAAATTGGTTCAAATCTCCTACCATCACTTTTATAAGTCTAATATGCTTGTTCAATCTCATTCATTTCCGAAAGGTGAGAAAAAGATATTCTATTTGAGCTTACTTGCTCATTAAGTTTCTTTGAGAAGTGTATTGAACTACATATCCTGCTTCGATCGTGATTCAAATTGGTTCAAATCTCCTACCATCAATTTTATAAGTCTAATATGCTTGTTAAATCTCATTCATTTGCAAAAGGTGAGAAAAAACGTTCTATTTGAGCTTACTTGCTCATTAAGTTTCTTTGAGAAGTGTATTGAACTACATATCCTGCTTCGATCGTGATTCAAATTGGTTCAAATCTCCTACCATCACTTTTATAAGTCTAATATGCTTGTTCAATCTCATTCATTTCCGTAAGGTGAGAAAAAGATATTCTATTTGAGCTTACTTGCTCATTAAGTTTCTTTGAGAAGTGTATTGAACTACATATCCTGCTTCGATCGTGATTCAAATTGGTTCAAATCTCCTACCATCACTTTTATAAGTCTAATATGCTTGTTCAATCTCATTCATTTGCGACAGGTGAGAAAAAACGTTCTATTTGAGCTTACTTGCTCATTAAGTTTCTTTGAGAAGTGTATTGAACTACATATCCTGCTTCGATCGTGATTCAAATTGGTTCAAATCTCCTACCATCACTTTTATAAGTCTAATATGCTTGTTCAATCTCATTCATTTCCGAAAGGTGAGAAAAAATATTCTATTTGAGCTTACTTGCTCATTAAGTTTCTTTGAGAAGTGTATTGAACTACATATCCTGCTTCGATCGTGATTCAAATTGGTTCAAATCTCCTACCATCACTTTTATAAGTCTAATATGCTTGTTCAATCTCATTCATTTCCGAAAGGTGAGAAAAAGATATTCTATTTGAGCTTACTTGCTCATTAAGTTTCTTTGAGAAGTGTATTGAACTACATATCCTGCTTCGATCGTGATTCAAATTGGTTCAAATCTCCTACCATCACTTTTATAAGTCTAATATGCTTGTTCAATCCCATTCATTTCCGAAAAGTGAGAAAAAGATATTCTATTTGAGCTTACTTGCTCATTAAGTTTCTTTGAGAAGTGTATTGAACTACATATCCTGCTTCAATCGTGATTCAAATTGGTTCAAATCTCCTACCATCACTTTTATAAGTCTAATATGCTTGTTAAATCTCATTCATTTCCGAAAAGTGAGAAAAAGATATTCTATTTGAGCTTACTTGCTCATTAAGTTTCTTTGAGAAGTGTATTGAACAACATATCCTGCTTCGATAGTGATTCAAATTGGTTCAAATCTCCTACCATCACTTTTATAAGTCTAATATGCTTGTTCAATCTCATTCATTTGCGAAAGGTGAGAAAAAGATATTCTATTTGAGCTTACTTGCTCATTAAGTTTCTTTGAGAAGTGTATTGAACTACATATCCTGCTTCGATCGTGATTCAAATTGGTTCAAATCTCCTACCATCACTTTTATAAGTCTAATATGCTTGTTCAATCTCATTCATTTCCTAAAGGTGAGAAAAAGATATTCTATTTGAGCTTACTTGCTGATTAAGTTTCTTTGAGAAGTGTATTGAACTACATATCTTGCTTCGATCGTGATTCAAATTGGTTCAAATCTCCTACCATCACTTTTATAAGTCTAATATGCTTGTTCAATCTCATTCATTTCCGAAAGGTGAGAAAAAGATATTCTATTTGAGCTTACTTGCTCATTAAGTTTCTTTGAGAAGTGTATTGAACTACATATCCTGCTTCGATCGTGATTCAAATTGGTTAAAATCTCCTACCATCACTTTTTTAAGTCTAATATGGTTGTTGAATCTCATTCATTTCCGAAAAGGTGAGAAAAAGTTATTCTATTTGAGCTTACTTGCTCATTAAGTTTCTTTGAGAAGTGTATTGAACTACATATCCTGCTTCGATCGTGATTCAAATTGGTTCAAATCTCCTACCATCACTTTTATAAGTCTAATATGCTTGTTCAATCTCATTCATTGCTACAGGTGAGAAAATGCGTTTTATTTGAGCTTACTTGCTCATTAAGTTTCTTTGAGAAGTGTATTGAACTACATATCCTGCTTCGATCGTGATTCAAATTGGTTCAAATCTCCTACCATCACTTTTATAAGTCTAATATGCTTGTTCAATCTCATTCATTTATAAAGGTGAGAAAAAGATATTCTATTTGAGCTTACTTGCTCATTAAGTTTCTTTGAGAAGTGTATTGAACAACATATCCTGCTTCGATCGTGATTCAAATTAGTTCAAATCTCCTACCATCACTTTTATAAGTCTAATATGCTTGTTCAATCTCATTCATTTCCGAAAGGTGAGAAAAAGATATTCTATTTGAGCTTACTTGCTCATTAAGTTTGTTTGAGAAGTGTATCGAACTACATATCCTGCTTCGATCGTGATTCAAATTGGTTCAAATCTCCTACCATCACTTTTATAAGTCTAATATGCTTGTTCAATCTCATTCATTTGCGACAGGTGAGAAAAAGATATTCTATTTGAGCTTACTTGCTCATTAAGTTTCTTTGAGAAGTGTATTGAACTACATATCCTGCTTCGATCGTGATTCAAATTGGTTCAAATCTCCTACCATCACTTTTATAAGTCTAATATGCTTGTTCAATCTCATTCATTTCCGAAAGGTGAGAAAAAGATATTCTATTTGAGCTTACTTGCTCATTAAGTTTCTTTGAGAAGTGTATTGAACTACATATCCTGCTTCAATCGTGATTCAAATTGGTTCAAATCTCCTACCATCACTTTTATAAGTCTAATATGCTTGTTCAATCTCATTCATTTCCGAAAGGTGAGAAAAAGATATTCTATTTGAGCTTACTTGCTCATTAAGTTTCTTTGAGAAGTGTATTGAACTACATATCCTGCTTCGATCGTGATTCAAATTGGTTCAAATCTCCTACCATCACTTTTATAAGTCTAATATGCTTGTTCAATCTCATTCATTTCCGAAAGGTGAGAAAAAGATATTCTATTTGAGCTTACTTGCTCATTAAGTTTCTTTGAGAAGTGTATTGAACTACATATCCTGCTTCGATCGTGATTCAAATTGGTTCAAATCTCCTACCATCACTTTTATAAGTCTAATATGCTTGTTCAATCTCATTCATTTTCGAAAGGTGAGAAAAAGATATTCTATTTGAGCTTACTTGCTCATTAAGTTTCTTTGAGAAGTGTATTGAACTACATATCCTCTTCGATCGTGATTCAAATTGGTTCAAATCTCCTACCATCACTTTTATAAGTCTAATATGCTTGTTCAATCTCATTCATTTCCGAAAGGTGAGAAAAAGATATTTTATTTGAGCTTACTTGCTCATTAAGTTTCTTTGAGAAGTGTATTGAACTACATATCCTGCTTCGATCGTGATTCAAATTGGTTCAAATCTCCCACCACCACTTTTATGAGTCTAATATGCTTGTTCAATCTCATTCATTTCTGAAAGGTGAGAAAATGATATTCTATTTGAGCTTACTTGCTCATTAAGTTTCTTTGAGAAGTGTATTGAACTACATATCCTGCTTCGATCGTGATTCAAATTGGTTCAAATCTCCTACCATCACTTTTATGAGTTTAATATGCTTGCTCAATCTCATTCATTTGCGACAGGTGAGAAAAAGATATTTTTTTTGAGCTTACTTGCTCATTAAGTTTCTTTGAGAAGTGTATTGAACTACATATCCTGCTTCAATTGTGATTCAAATTGGTTGAAATCTCCTACCATCACTTTTATAAGTCTAATATGGTTGTTGAATCTCATTCATTTCTGAAAGGTGAGAAAAAGATATTCTATTTGAGCTTACTTGCTCATTAAGTTTCTTTGAGAAGTGTATTGAACTACATATCCTGCTTCGATCGTGATTCAAATTGGTTCAAATCTCCTACCATCACTTTTATAAGTCTAATATGCTTGTTAAATCTCATTCATTTGCTACAGGTGTGAAAAAGCATTTTATTTGAGCTTACTTGCTCATTAAGTTTGTTTGAGAAATGTATTGAACTACATATCTCTTTTCATTCGTGATTCAAATTAGTTCAAATCTCCGACCATCACTTTTATAAGTCTAATATGCTTGTTCAATCTCATTCATTTCCGAAAGGTGAGAAAAAGATATTCTATTTGAGCTTACTTGCTCATTAAGTTTCTTTGAGAAGTGTATTGAACTACATATCCTGCTTCGATCGTGATTCAAATTGGTTCAAATCTCCTACCATCAATTTTATAAGTCTAATATGCTTGTTCAATCCCATTCATTCGCAGCAGGTGAGAAAAAGATATTCTATTTGAGCTTACTTGCTCATTAAGTTTCTTTGAGAAGTGTATTGAACTACATATCCTGCTTCGATCGTGATTCAAATTGGTTCAAATCTCCTACCATCACTTTTATAAGTCTAATATGCTTGTTAAATCTCATTCATTTGCAAAAGGTGACAAAAAATGGTCTATTTGAGCTTACTTGCTCATTAAGTTTCTTTGAGAAGTGTATTGAACTACATATCCTGCTTCAATCGTGATTCAAATTGGTTCAAATCTCCTACCATCACTTTTATAAGTCTAATATGGTTGTTCAATCTCATTCATTTCCGAAAGGTGAGAAAAAGATATTCTAATTGAGCTTACTTGCTCATTAAGTTTCTTTGAGAAATGTATTGAACTACATATCCTGCTTCGATCGTGATTCAAATTGGTTCAAATCTCCTACCATCACTTTTACAAGTCTAATATGCTTGTTAAATCTCATTCATTTGCTACAGGTGAGAAAAAGATATTCTATTTGAGCTTACTTGCTCATTAAGTTTCTTTGAGAAGTGTATTGAACTACATATCCTGCTTCGATCGTGATTCAAATTGGTTCAAATCTCCTACCATCACTTTTATAAGTCTAATATGCTTGTTCAATCCCATTCATTTCCGAAAAGTGAGAAAAAGATATTCTATTTGAGCTTACTTGCTCATTAAGTTTCTTTGAGAAGTGTATTGAACTACATATCCTGCTTCGATCGTGATTCAAATTGGTTGAAATCTCCTACCATCACTTTTATAAGTCTAATATGCTTGTTCAATCTCATTCATTTTCGAAAGGTGAGAAAAAGATATTCTATTTGAGCTTACTTGCTCATTAAGTTTCTTTGAGAAGTGTATTGAACTACATATCCTGCTTCGATCGTGATTCAAATTGGTTCAAATCTCCTACCATCACTTTTATAAGTCTAATATGCTTGTTCAATCTCATTCATTTCCGAAAGGTGAGAAAAAGATATTCTATTTGAGCTTACTTGCTCATTAAGTTTCTTTGAGAAGTGTATTGAACTACATATCCTGCTTCGATCGTGATTCAAATTGGTTCAAATCTCCTACCATCACTTTTATAAGTCTAATATGCTTGTTCAATCTCATTCATTTCCGAAAGGTGAGAAAAAGATATTCTATTTGAGCTTACTTGCTCATTAAGTTTCTTTTGAGAAGTGTATTGAACTACATATCCTGCTTCGATCGTGATTCAAATTGGTTCAAATCTCCTACCATCACTTTTATAAGTCTAATATGCTTGTTCAATCTCATTCATTTCCGAAAGGTGAGAAAAAGATATTCTATTTGAGCTTACTTGCTCATTAAGTTTCTTTGAGAAGTGTATTGAACTACATATCCTGCTTCGATCGTGATTCAAATTGGTTCAAATCTCCTACCATCACTTTTATAAGTCTAATATGCTTGTTCAATCTCATTCATTTCCGAAAGGTGAGAAAAAGATATTCTATTTGAGCTTACTTGCTCATTAAGTTTCTTTGAGAAGTGTATTGAACTACATATCCTGCTTCGATCGTGATTCAAATTGGTTCAAATCTCCTACCATCACTTTTATAAGTCTAATATGCTTGTTCAATCTCATTCATTGGCTACAGTTGAGAAAAAACATTTTATTTGAGCTTACTTGCTCATTAAGCTTCTTTGAGAAGTGTATTGAACTACATATCTCATTTCATTTGTGATTCAAATTGGTTCAAATCTCCTACCATCACTTTTATAAGTCTAATATGCTTGTTAAATCTCATTCATTTCCGAAAAGTGAGAAAAAGATATTCTATTTGAGCTTACTTGCTCATTAAGTTTCTTTGAGAAGTGTATTGAACTACATATCCTGCTTCAATCGTGATTCAAATTGGTTCAAATCTCCTACCATCACTTTTATAAGTCTAATATGCTTGTTAAATCTCATTCATTTGCAAAAGGTGACAAAAAATGGTCTATTTGAGCTTACTTGCTCATTAAGTTTCTTTGAGAAGTGTATTGAACTACATATCCTGCTTCGATCGTGATTCAAATTGGTTCAAATCTCCTACCATCACTTTTATAAGTCTAATATGCTTGTTCAATCTCATTCATTTCCGAAAGGTGAGAAAAAGATATTCTATTTGAGCTTACTTGCTCATTAAGTTTCTTTGAGAAGTGTATTGAACTACATATCCTGCTTCGATCGTGATTCAAATTGGTTCAAATCTCCTACCATCACTTTTATAAGTCTAATATGCTTGTTCAATCTCATTCATTTTGAAGGTGAGAAAAAGATATTCTATTTGAGCTTACTTGCTCATTAAGTTTCTTTGAGAAGTGTATTGAACTACATATCCTGCTTCGATCGTGATTCAAATTGGTTGAAATCTCCTACCATCACTTTTATAAGTCTAATATGCTTGTTAAATCTCATTCATTTGCGAAAGGTGAGAAAAAAACGTTCTATTTAAGCTTACTTGCTCATTAAGTTTCTTTGAGAAGTGTATTGAACTACATATCCTGCTTCATTCGTGATTCAAATTAGTTCAAATCTCCTACCATCACTTTTATAAGTCTAATATGCTTGTTCAATCTCATTCATTGCTACAGGTGAGAAAAAGCGTTTTATTTAAGCTTACTTGCTCATTAAGTTTCTTTGAGAAGTGTATTGAACAACATATCCTGCTTCGATCGTGATTCAAATTAGTTCAAATCTCCTACCATCACTTTTACAAGTCTAATATGTTTGTTCAATCTCATTCATTTCCGAAAGGTGAGAAAAAGGTATTTTATTTGAGCTTACTTGCTCATTAAGTTTCTTTGAGAAGTGTATTGAACTACATATCCTGCTTCGATCGTGATTCAAATTGGTTCAAATCTCCTACCATCACTTTTATAAGTCTAATATGCTTGTTCAATCTCATTCATTTCCGAAAGGTGAGAAAAAGATATTCTATTTGAGCTTACTTGCTCATTAAGTTTCTTTGAGAAGTGTATTGAACTACATATCCTGCTTCGATCGTGATTCAAATTGGTTCAAATCTCCTACCATCACTTTTATAAGTCTAATATGCTTGTTCAATCTCATTCATTTCTGAAAGGTGAGAAAAAGATATTCTATTTGAGCTTACTTGCTCATTAAGTTTCTTTGAGAAGTGTATTGAACTACATATCCTGCTTCGATCGTGATTCAAATTGGTTCAAATCTCCTACCATCACTTTTATAAGTCTAATATGCTTGTTCAATCTCATTCATTGCTACAGGTGAGAAAATGATATTCTATTTGAGCTTACTTGCTCATTAAGTTTCTTTGAGAAGTGTATTGAACTACATATCCTGCTTCGATCGTGATTCAAATTGGTTCAAATCTCCTACCATCACTTTTATAAGTCTAATATGCTTGTTCAATCTCATTCATTTCCGAAAGGTGAGAAAAAGATATTCTATTTGAGCTTACTTGCTCATTAAGTTTCTTTGAGAAGTGTATTGAACTACATATCCTGCTTCGATCGTGATTCAAATTGGTTCAAATCTCCTGCCATCACTTTTATAAGTCTAATATGGTTGTTCAATCTCATTCATTTGCTACAGGTGAGAAAAAACGTTCTATTTGAGCTTACCTGCTCATTAAGTTTCTTTGAGAAGTGTATTGAACTACATATCCTGCTTCGATCGTGATTCAAATTGGTTCAAATCTCCTACCATCACTTTTATAAGTCTAATATGCTTGTTAAATCTCATTCATTTGCGAAAAGTGAGAAAAAGATATTCTATTTGAGCTTACTTGCTGATTAAGTTTCTTTGAGAAGTGTATTGAACTACATATCTTGCTTCGATCGTGATTCAAATTGGTTCAAATCTCCTACCATCACTTTTATGAGTCTAATGTGCTTGTTCAATCTCATTCATTTCCGAAAGGTGAGAAAAAGATATTCTATTTGAGCTTACTTGCTCATTAAGTTTCTTTGAGAAGTGTATTGAACTACATATCCTGCTTCGATCGTGATTCAAATTGGTTCAAATCTCCTACCATCACTTTTATAAGTCTAATATGCTTGTTCAATCTCATTCATTGCTACAGGTGAGAAAAATATTCTATTTGAGCTTACTTGGTCATTAAGTTTCTTTGAGAAGTGTATTGAACTACATATCCTGCTTCAATCGTGATTCAAATTGGTTCAAATCTCCTACCATCACTTTTATAAGTCTAATATGGTTGTTCAATCTCATTCATTTCCAAAGGTGAGAAAAAGATATTCTATTTGAGCTTACTTGCTCATTAAGTTTCTTTGAGAAGTGTATTGAACTACATATCCTGCTTCGATCGTGATTCAAATTGGTTCAAATCTCCTACCATCACTTTTATAAGTCTAATATGCTTGTTCAATCTCATTCATTTCCGAAAGGTGAGAAAAAGATATTCTATTTGAGCTTACTTGCTCATTAAGTTTCTTTGAGAAGTGTATTGAACAACATATCCTGCTTCGATCGTGATTCAAATTAGTTCAAATCTCCTACCATCACTTTTATAAGTCTAATATGCTTGTTCAATCTCATTCATTTCCGAAAGGTGAGAAAAACGTATTCTATTTGAGCTTACTTGCTCATTAAGTTTCTTTGAGAAGTGTATTGAACTACATATCCTGCTTCAGTCGTGATTCAAATTGGTTGAAATCTCCTACCATCACTTTTATAAGTCTAATATGGTTGTTCAATCTCATTCATTTTCGAAAGGTGAGAAAAAGATATTCTATTTGAGCTTACTTGCTCATTAAGTTTCTTTGAGAAGTGTATTGAACTACATATCCTGCTTCGATCGTGATTCAAATTGGTTCAAATCTCCTACCATCACTTTTATAAGTCTAATATGCTTGTTAAATCTCATTCATTTCCGACAAGTGAGAAAAAGATATTCTATTTGAGCTTACTTGCTCATTAAGTTTTTTTGAGAAGTGTATTAAACTACATATCCTGCTTCGATCGTGATTCAAATTGGTTCAAATCTCCTACCATCACTTTTATAAGTCTAATATGGTTGTTCAATCTCATTCATTCGCTACAGGTGAGAAAAAGCATTTTTTTGAGCTTACTTGCTCATTAAGTTTCTTTGAGAAGTGTATTGAACTACATATCCTCATTTCATTCGTGATTCAAATTGGTTCAAATCTCCTACCATCACTTTTATAAGTCTAATATGCTTGTTCAATCTCATTCATTTCCAAAGGTGAGAAAAATATATTCTATTTGAGCTTACTTGCTCATTAAGTTTCTTTGAGAAGTGTATTGAACTACATATCCTGCTTCGATCGTGATTCAAATTGGTTCAAATCTCCTACCATCACTTTTATAAGTCTAATATGCTTGTTCAATCTCATTCATTTGCGAAAGGTGAGAAAAAGATATTCTATTTGAGCTTACTTGCTCATTAAGTTTGTTTGAGAAGTGTATTGAATAACATATCCTGCTTCGATCGTGATTCAAATTGGTTCAAATCTCCTACCATCACTTTTATAAGTCTAATATGCTTGTTCAATCTCATTCATTTGCGACAGGTGAGAAAAAGATATTCTATTTGAGCTTACTTGCTCATTAAGTTTCTTTGAGAAGTGTATTGAACTACATATCCTGCTTCGATCGTGATTCAAATTGGTTCAAATCTCCTACCATCACTTTTATAAGTCTAATATGCTTGTTCAATCTCATTCATTTCCGAAAGGTGAGAAAAAGATATTCTATTTGAGCTTACTTGCTCATTAAGTTTCTTTGAGAAGTGTATTGAACTACATATCCTGCTTCAATCGTGATTCAAATTGGTTCAAATCTCCTACCATCACTTTTATAAGTCTAATATGGTTGTTCAATCTCATTCATTTGCGACAGGTGAGAAAAAGATATTCTATTTGAGCTTACTTGCTCATTAAGTTTCTTTGAGAAGTGTATTGAACTACATATCCTGCTTCGATCGTGATTCAAATTGGTTCAAATCTCCTACCATCAATTTTATAAGTCTAATATGCTTGTTCAATCTCATTCATTTGCTACAGGTGAGAAATACATTTTATTTGAGCTTTCTTGCTCATTAAGTTTCTTTGAGAAGTGTATTGAACTACATATCCTAGTTCGATCGTGATTCAAATTGGTTGAGATCTCCTACCATCACTTTTATAAGTCTAATATGCTTGTTCAATCTCATTCATTGGCTACAGTTGAGAAAAAACATTTTATTTGAGCTTACTTGCTCATTAAGTTTCTTTGAGAAGTGTATTGAACTACATATCCTGCTTCGATCGTGATTCAAATTGGTTCAAATCTCCTACCATCACTTTTATAAGTCTAATATGCTTGTTCAATCTCATTCATTTCCAAAAGGTGAGAAAAAGATATTCTATTTGAGCTTACTTGCTCATTAAGTTTCTTTGAGAAGTGTATTGAACTACATATCCTGCTTCGATCGTGATTCAAATTGGTTCAAATCTCCTACCATCACTTTTATAAGTCTAATATGCTTGTTCAATCTCATTCATTTCCGAAAGGTGAGAAAAAGATATTCTATTTGAGCTTACTTGCTCATTAAGTTTCTTTGAGAAGTGTATTGAACTACATATCCTGCTTCGATCGTGATTCAAATTAGTTCAAATCTCCTACCATCACTTTTATAAGTCTAATATGCTTGTTCAATCTCATTCATTTGCTACAGGTGAGAAAATGCATTTTTTTGAGCTTACTTGCTCATTAAGCTTCTTTGAGAAGTGTATTGAATAACATATCCTGCTTCGATCGTGATTCAAATTAGTTCAAATCTCCTACCATCACTTTTATAAGTCTAATATGCTTGTTCAATCTCATTCATTTCCGAAAGGTGAGAAAAAGATATTCTATTTGAGCTTACTTGCTCATTAAGTTTCTTTGAGAAGTGTATTGATTTACATATCCTTCTTTGATCGTGAATCAAATTGGTTCAAATCTCCTACCATCACTTTTATGAGTCTAATATGCTTGTTCAATCTCATTCATTTCCGAAAGGTGAGAAAAAGATATTCTATTTGAGCTTACTTGCTCATTAAGTTTCTTTGAGAAGTGTATTGAACTACATATCCTGCTTCGATCGTGATTCAAATTGGTTCAAATCTCCTACCATCACTTTTATAAGTCTAATATGCTTGTTCAATCTCATTCATTTCGAAAGGTGAGAAAAAGATATTCTATTTGAGCTTACTTGCTCATTAAGTTTCTTTGAGAAGTGTATTGAACTACATATCCTGCTTCGATCGTGATTCAAATTGGTTCAAATCTCCTACCATCACTTTTATAAGTCTAATATGCTTGTTCAATCTCATTCATTTCCGAAAGGTGAGAAAAAGATATTCTATTTGAGCTTACTTGCTCATTAAGTTTCTTTGAGAAGTGTATTGAACTACATATCCTGCTTCGATCGTGATTCAAATTGGTTCAAATCTCCTACCATCACTTTTATAAGTCTAATATGCTTGTTCAATCTCATTCATTTGCGAAAGGTGAGAAAAAAACGTTCTATTTAAGCTTACTTGCTCATTAAGTTTCTTTGAGAAGTGTATTGAATAACATATCCTGCTTCGATCGTGATTCAAATTGGTTCAAATCTCCTACCATCACTTTTATAAGTCTAATATTCTTGTACAATCTCATTCATTTCCGAAGGTGAGAAAAAGATATTCTATTTGAGCTTACTTGCTCATTAAGTTTCTTGAGAAGTGTATTGAACTACATATCCTGCTTCAATCGTGATTCAAATTGGTTCAAATCTCCTACCATCACTTTTATAAGTCTAATATGGTTGTTCAATCTCATTCATTTGCTACAGGTGAGAAAAAGCGTTTTTTTGAGCTTACTTGCTCATTAAGTTTCTTTGAGAAGTGTATTGAACTACATATCCTGCTTCGATCGTGATTCAAATTGGTTCAAATCTCCTACCATCACTTTTATAAGTCTAATATGCTTGTTCAATCTCATTCATTTGCGAAAGGTGAGAAAAAGATATTCTATTTGAGCTTACTTGCTCATTAAGTTTCTTTGAGAAGTGTATTGAACTACATATCCTGCTTCGATCGTGATTCAAATTGGTTCAAATCTCCTACCATCACTTTTATAAGTCTAATATGCTTGTTCAATCTCATTCATTTCCAAAGGTGAGAAAAAGATATTCTATTTGAGCTTACTTGCTCATTAAGTTTCTTTGAGAAGTGTATTGAACTACATATCCTGCTTCGATCGTGATTCAAATTGGTTCAAATCTCCTACCATCACTTTTATAAGTCTAATATGCTTGTTCAATCTCATTCATTGCTACAGGTGAGAAAAAGATATTCTATTTGAGCTTACTTGCTCATTAAGTTTCTTTGAGAAGTGTATTGAACTACATATCCTGCTTCGATCGTGATTCAAATTGGTTCAAATCTCCTACCATCACTTTTATAAGTCTAATATGCTTATTCAATCTCATTCATTTGCGAAAGGTGAGAAAAAGATATTCTATTTGAGCTTACTTGCTCATTAAGTTTCTTTGAGAAGTGTATTGAACTACATATCCTGCTTCGATCGTGATTCAAATTGGTTCAAATCTCCTACCATCACTTTTATAAGTCTAATATGCTTGTTAAATCTCATTCATTTTGCTAAAGGTGAGAAAAACGTTCTATTTGAGCTTACTTGCTCATTAAGTTTCCTGAGAAGTGTATTGAACTACATATCCTGCTTCATTCGTGATTCAAATTAGTTCAAATCTCCTACCATCACTTTTATAAGTCTAATATGCTTGTTCAATATCATTCATTTTCGAAAGGTGTGAAAAAGATATTCTATTTGAGCTTACTTGCTCATTAAGTTTGTTTGAGAAGTGTATTGAACAACATATCCTGCTTCGATCGTGATTCAAATTGGTTCAAATCTCCTACCATCACTTTTATAAGTCTAATATGCTTGTTCAATCTCATTCATTTGCGACAGGTGAGAAAAAGATATTTTATTTGAGCTTACTTGCTCATTAAGTTTCTTTGAGAAGTGTATTGAACTACATATCCTGCTTCGATCGTGATTCAAATTGGTTCAAATCTCCTACCATCACTTTTGTAAGTCTAATATGCTTGTTCAATCTCATTCATTTCCGAAAGGTGAGAAAAAGATATTCTATTTGAGCTTACTTGCTCATCAAGTTTCTTTGAGAAGTGTATTGAACTACATATCCTGCTTCGATCGTGATTCAAATTGGTTCAAATCTCCTACCATCACTTTTATGAGTCTAATATGCTTGTTCAATCTCATTCATTTGCTAAGGTGAGAAAAAGATATTCTATTTGAGCTTACTTGCTCATTAAGTTTCTTTGAGAAGTGTATTGAACTACATATCCTGCTTCGATCGTGATTCAAATTGGTTGAAATCTCCTACCATCACTTTTATAAGTCTAATATGCTTGTTCAATCTCATTCATTGCTACAGGTGAGAAAAAGATATTCAATTTGAGCTTACTTGCTCATTAAGTTTCTTTGAGAAGTGTATTCAACTACATATCCTGCTTCGATCGTGATTCAAATTGTTCAAATCTCCTACCATCACTTTTATAAGTCTAATATGCTTGTTCAATCTCATTCATTTCCGAAAGGTGAGAGAAGATATTCTATTTGAGCTTACTTGCTCATTAAGTTTGTTTGAGAAGTGTATTGAACAACATATCCTGCTTCGATCGTGATTCAAATTGGTTGAAATCTCCTACCATCACTTTTATAAGTCTAATATGCTTGTTCAATCTCATTCATTGCTAAGGTGAGAAAAAGATATTCTATTTGAGCTTACTTGCTCATTAAGTTTCTTTGAGAAGTGTATTGAACTACATATCCTGCTTCGATCGTGATTCAAATTGGTTCAAATCTCCTACCATCACTTTTATAAGTCTAATATGCTTGTTCAATCTCATTCATTTCCGAAGGTGAGAAAAAGATGTTCTATTTGAGCTTACTTGCTCATTAAGTTTCTTTGAGAAGTGTATTGAACTACATATCCTGCTTCGATCGTGATTCAAATTGGTTCAAATCTCCTACCATCACTTTTATAAGTCTAATATGCTTGTTCAATCTCATTCATTTCCGAAAGGTGAGAAAAAGATATTCTATTTGAGCTTACTTGCTCATTAAGTTTCTTTGAGAAGTGTATTGAACTACATATCCTCATTTCATTCGTGATTCAAATTGGTTCAAATCTCCTACCATCACTTTTATAAGTCTAATATGCTTGTTCAATCTCATTCATTTCCTAAAGGTGAGAAAAAGATATTCTATTTGAGCTTACTTAGTCATTAAGTTTCTTTGAGAAGTGTATTGAACTACATATCCCGCTTCAATCGTGATTCAAATTGGTTCAAATCTCCTACCATCACTTTTATAAGTCTAATATGGTTGTTCAATCTCATTCATTTGCTACAGGTGAGAAAAAGATATCCTATTTGAGCTTACTTGCTCATTAAGTTTCTTTGAGAAGTGTATTGAACTACATATCCTGCTTCAATCGTGATTCAAATTGGTTCAAATCTCCTACCATCACTTTTATAAGTCTAATATGCTTGTTAAATCTCATTCATTTGCGAAAGGTGAGAAAAAACGTTCTATTTGAGCTTACTTGCTCATTAAGTTTCTTTGAGAAGTGTATTGAACTACATATCCTGCTTGAATTGTGATTCAAATTGGTTCAAATCTCCTACCATCACTTTTATAAGTCTAATATGCTTGTTCAATCTCATTCATTGCTACAGGTGAGAAAAAGCGTTTTATTTGAGCTTACTTGCTCATTAAGTTTCTTTGAGAAGAGTATTGAACTATATATCCTGCTTCAATTGTGATTCAAATTGGTTCAAATCTCCTACCATCACTTTTATAAGTCTAATATGCTTGTTAAATCTCATTCATTTGCGAAAGGTGAGAAAAAACGTTCTATTTGAGCTTACTTGCTCATTAAGTTTCTTTGAGAAGTGTATTGAACTACATATCCTGCTTCGATCGTGATTCAAATTGGTTCAAATCTCCTACCATCACTTTTATAAGTCTAATATGCTTGTTCAATCTCATTCATTTGC
Organism: Senna siamea; assembly: GCA_031216115.1. Classification (NCBI taxonomy): domain Eukaryota; kingdom Viridiplantae; phylum Streptophyta; class Magnoliopsida; order Fabales; family Fabaceae; genus Senna; species Senna siamea. Next base: position 9,038,990 of record CM062366.1, read on the forward strand.
TACAGGTGAGAAAAAATATTCTATTTGAGCTTACTTGCTCATTAAGTTTCTTTGAGAAGTGTATTGAACTACATATCCTGCTTCGATCGTGATTCAAATTGGTTCAAATCTCCTACCATCACTTTTATAAGTCTAATATGCTTGTTCAATCTCATTCATTGCTACAGGTGAGAAAAAGATATTCTATTTGAGCTTACTTGCTCATTAAGTTTCTTTGAGAAGTGTATTGAACTACATATCCTGCTTCAATCGTGATTCAAATTGGTTCAAATCTCCTACCATCACTTTTATAAGTCTAATAATCTTGTTAAATCTCATTCATTTGCTACAGGTGTGAAAAAGCATTTTATTTGAGCTTACTTGCTCATTAAGTTTGTTTGAGAAGTGTATTGAACTACATATCCTGCTTCGATCGTGATTCAAATTGGTTGAAATCTCCTACCATCACTTTTATAAGTCTAATATGCTTGTTCAATCTCATTCATTTCCGAAAGGTGAGAAAAAGATATTCTATTTGAGCTTACTTGCTCATTAAGTTTCTTTGAGAAGTGTATTGAACTACATATCCTGCTTCGATCGTGATTCAAATTGGTTCAAATCTCCTACCATCACTTTTATAAGTCTAATATGCTTGTTCAATCTCATTCATTTCCGAAAGGTGAGAAAAAGATATTCTATTTGAGCTTACTTGCTCATTAAGTTTCTTTGAGAAGTGTATTGAACAACATATCCTGCTTCGATCGTGATTCAAATTAGTTCAAATCTCCTACCATCACTTTTATAAGTCTAATATGCTTGTTAAATCTCATTCATTTGCGAAAGGTGAGAAAAAACGTTCTATTTGAGCTTACTTGCTCATTAAGTTTCTTTGAGAAGTGTATTGAATAACATATCCAACTTCGATCGTGATTCAAATTAGTTCAAATCTCCTACCATCACTTTTATAAGTCTAATATGCTTGTTCAATCTCATTCATTGCTACAGGTGAGAAAAAACGTTCTATTTGAGCTTACTTGCTCATTAAGTTTCTTTGAGAAGTGTATTGAACTACATATCCTGCTTCAATCGTGATTCAAATTGGTTCAAATCTCCTACCATCACTTTTATAAGTCTAATATGGTTGTTCAATCTCATTCATTTCTGAAAGGTGAGAAAAAGATATTCTATTTGAGCTTTCTTGCTCATTAGGTTTCTTTGAGAAGTGTATTGAACTACATATCCGACTTCGATCGTGATTCAAATTGGTTCAAATCTCCTACCATCACTTTTATAAGTCTAATATGCTTGTTAAATCTCATTCATTTGCGAAAGGTGAGAAAAAGATATTCTATTTGAGCTTACTTGCTCATTAAGTTTCTTTGAGAAGTGTATTGAACTACATATCCTGCTTCGATCGTGATTCAAATTGGTTCAAATCTCCTACCATCACTTTTATAAGTCTAATATGCTTGTTAAATCTCATTCATTTGCGAAAGGTGAGAAAAAGATATTCTATTTGAGCTTACTTGCTCATTAAGTTTCTTTGAGAAGTGTATTTTAACTTACATATCCCTTTCAATTTGTGATTCAAATTGGTTCAAATATCCTACCATCACTTTTATAAGTCTAATATGGTTGTTCAATCTCATTCATTTCCAAGTGGAAAAACGTTCTATTTGAGCTTACTTGCTCATTAAGTTTCTTTGAGAAGTGTATTGAACTACATATCCTGCTTCAATCGTGATTCAAATTGGTTCAAATCTCCTACCATCACTTTTATAAGTCTAATATGCTTGTTAAATCTCATTCATTTGCGAAAGGTTAGAAAAAATATTCTATTTGAGCTTACTTGCTCATTAAGTTTCTTTGAGAAGTGTATTGAACTACATATCTTGCTTCGATCGTGATTCAAATTGGTTCAAATCTCCAACCATCACTTTTATAAGTCTAATATGCTTGTTAAATCTCATTCATTTGCGAAAGGTGAGAAAAAAAGTTCGATTTGAGCTTACTTGCTCATTAAGTTTCTTTGAGAAGTGTATTGAACTACATATCCTGCTTCGATCATGATTCAAATTGGTTCAAATCTCCTACCATCACTTTTATAAGTCTAATATGGTTGTTCAATCTCATTCATTTGCTACAGGTGAGAAAAAGCGTTCTATTTGAGCTTACTTGCTCATTAAGTTTCTTTGAGAAGTGTATTGAACTACATATCCTGCTTCGATCGTGATTCAAATTGGTTCAAATCTCCTACCATCACTTTTATAAGTCTAATATTCTTGTTCAATCTCATTCTTTTCCGAAAGGTGAGAAAAAGATATTCTATTTGAGCTTACTTGCTCATTAAGTTTGTTTGAGAAGTGTATTGAACAACATATCCTGCTTCGATCGTGATTCAAATTGGTTCAAATCTCCTACCATCACTTTTATAAGTCTAATATGCTTGTTAAATCTCATTCATTTGCGAAAGGTGAGAAAAAACGTTCTATTTGAGCTTACTTGCTAACCAACACTCTGTAAGATGTGATTTTAACTTAATATCTCATTTCATTTGTGAATCGGAGGATTTTAATTCTCCTCCAACAACATAACTAATTCTAATGGACCTGTTGAATCTTATTCGATGGAGACTAATCGGTGACGACATTCTATTTCAGCTTACTTACTCACTAAGTTTTTGTAAGAAGTGTATTGAACTACATATCCTGCTTTAATTGTGATTCAAATTGGTTCAAATCTCCTACCATCACTTTTATAAGTCTAATATGCTTGTTAAATCTCATTCATTTGCGAAAGGTGAGAAAAAAAGTTCTATTTGTGCTTACTTGCTCATTAAGTTTCTTTGAGAAGTGTATTTTAACTTAATATCTCATTTCATTTGATTCAAATTGGTTAATTCTCCTACCATCACTTAACTAAGTCTAATATGCTTGTTCAATCTTATTCATTTGACTAAGTCGAGAACACGTTCTATTTGAGCTTACTTGCTCATTAAGTTTCTTTGAGAAGTGTATTGAACTACATATCCTGCTTCGATCGTGATTCAAATTGGTTCAAATCTCCTACCATCACTTTTATAAGTCTAATATGCTTGTTAAATCTCATTCATTTGCTAAAGGTGAGAAAAAACGTTCTATTTGAGCTTACTTGCTAACCAACACTCTATAAGATGTGATTTTAACTTAATAAGTCATTTCATTTGTGAATCGAAGGATTTTAATTCTCCTCCAACAATATAACTAATTCTAAAAGGCCTGTTCAATCTTATTCCAAGGAGACTAATCGGAGAGGACATTCAATTTGAGCTTACTTGCTCCCTAAGTTTCTTTAGGAAGTGTATTGAACTACATTTCCTGCTTCAATTATGTTTCAAATTGGTTGAAATCTCCTACCATCACTTTTATAAGTCTAATATGCTTGTTAAATGTCATTCATTTACCAAAGGTGAGAAAAAAATGTTCTATTTGAGCTTACTTGCTCATTAAGTTTCTTTAAGAAGTGTATTGAACTACATATCTCATTTCGATTCGTGATTCAAATTAGTTCAAATCTCTGACCATCACTTTTATAAGTCTAATATGCTTGTTAAATCTCATTCATTTCCGAAAAGTGAGAAAAAGATATTCTATTTGAGCTTACTTGCTCATTAAGTTTCTTTGAGAAGTGTATTGAACTACATAACCTGCTTCAATTGTGATTCAAATTGGTTCAAATCTCCTACCATCACTTATATAAGTCTAATATGCTTGTTAAATCTCATTCATTTACCAAAGGTGAGAAAAAATGTTCTATTTGAGCTTACTTGCTCATTAAGTTTCTTTGAGAAGTGTATTGAACTACATATCCTGCTTCAATCGTGATTCAAATTGGTTCAAATCTCCTACCATCACTTTTATAAGTCTAATATGCTTGTTAAATCTCATTCATTTGCGAAAGGTGACAAAAAACGTTCTATTTGAGCTTACTTGCTCATTAAGTTTCTTTGAGAAGTGTATTGAACTACATATCGTACTTCAATCGTGATTCAAATTGGTTGAAATCTCCTACCATCACTTTTATAAGCCTAATATGCTTGTTAAATCTCATTCATTTTCGAAAAGTGAGAAAAAGATATTCTATTTGAGCTTACTTGCTCATTAAGTTTCTTTGAGAAGTGTATTGAACTACATATCCTCATTTCAATCGTGATTTAAATTGGTTCAAATCTCCTACCATCACTTTTATAAGTCTAATATGCTTGTTAAATCTCATTCATTTACCAAAGGTGAGAAAAAATGTTCTATTTGAGCTTACTTGCTCATTAAGTTTCTTTAAGAAGTGTATTGAACTACATATCCTGCTTCGATCGTGATTCAAATTGGTTCAAATCTCCTACCATCACTTTTATAAGTCTAATATGCTTGTTAAATCTCATTCATTTGCTAAAGGTGAGAAAATACGTTCTATTTGAGCTTACTTGCTAACCAACACTCTATAAGATGTGATTTTAACTTAATATCCCATTTCATTTGTGAATCAAATTGGTTTAAATCTCCTCCAACAACATAACTAATTCTAATATGCTTGTTCAATCTTATTCCATTTGACTAATTGGTGACGACATTCTATTTGAGCTTGCTTTCTCACTAAGTTTCTTTAAGAAGTGTATTGAACTACATATCCTACTTGAATTGTGATTCAAATTGGTTGAAATCTCCTACCATCACTTTTATAAGTCTAATATGCTTGTTAAATCTCATTCATTCGCTACAGGTGAGAAAAAACGTTCTGTTTGAGCTTACTTTCTCATTAAGTTTCTTTAAGAAGTGCATTGAACTATATATCTCTTCTATTGTGATTAAAATTAGTTCAAATCTCCTCCCATCACTTTCATATGTCAATATGCTTCTTAAATCTCATTCATTTGCTAAAGGTGAGAAAAATGTTCTATTTGAGCTTACTTGCTCATTAAGTTTCTTGAGAAGTGTATTGAACTACATATCCCATTTCATTTGTGATTCAAAGTAGTTCAAATCTCCTACCATCACTTTTATAAGTCTAATATGCTTGTTCAATCTCATTCATTTGCTACAGGTGAGACAAAATGTTCTATTTGAGTTTACTTGCTCATTAAGTTTCTTTAAGAAGTGTATTGAACTAATATCCCATTTCAATTTGTGATTCAAATTGGTTCAAATCTCCTACCATCACTTTTATAAGTCTAAGGTGCTTGTTAAATCTCATTCATTTGCGAAAGGTGAGAAAAAAAGTTCGATTTGAGCTTACTTGCTCATTAAGTTTTTATAAGAAGAGTATTGAAGTATATATCCTTCTTCAATTGTGATTCAAATTGGTTCAAATCTCCTACCATCACTTTTATGAGTCTAATGTGCTTGTTCAATCTCATTCATTTGCTACAGGTGAGAAAAAACATTCTATTTAAGCTTACTTACTCATTAAGTTTCTTTAAGAAGTGTATTGAACTACAAATCCTGCTTCAATTGTGATTCAAATTGGTTGAAATCTCCGACCATCTCTGTCATACGTCTAATATGATTGTTCAATGTCATTTGTTTACCAAAGGTGAGAAAAAAAATGTTCTATTTGAGCTTACTAGCTCATTAAGTTTCTTTAAGAAGTGTATTAACCTACATATCCTGCTTCGATCGTGATTCAAATTGGTTCAAATCTCCTACCATCACTTTTATAAGTCTAATATGCTTGTTAAATCTCATTCATTTGCGAAAGGTGAGAGAAAGATGTTCTATTTGAGCTTACTTGCTCATTCAGTTTCTTTTAGAAGTGTATTGAACTATATATCCTGCTTCGATCGTGATTCAAGGATTTTCAAATCTCCAACAACATCACTTTTATAAGTCTAATATGCTTGTTCAATCTCATTCATTCCAAGGTGAGACTAAAAGATATTCTATTTAAGCATACTTGCACATTAAGTTTCTTTAAGAAGTGTATTGAACTACATATCCTGCTTCGATCGTGATTCAAATTGGTTGAAATCTCCTACCATCACTTTTATAAGTCTAATATGCTTGTTAAATCTCATTCATTTGCGAAAGGTGAGAAAAAAGTTCTATTTGAGCTTACTTGCTCATTAAGTTTCTTTGAGAAGTGTATTGAACTACATATCCTGCTTCAATTGTGATTCAAATTGGTTGAAATCTCCTACCATCACTTTTATAAGTCTAATATGCTTGTTAAATCTCATTCATTTCCGAAAAGTGACAAAAAGATATTCTATTTGAGCTTACTTGGTCATTAAGTTTCTTTGAGAAGTGTATTGAACTACATATCCTGCTTCAATCGTGATTCAAATTGGTTCAAATCTCCTACCATCACTTTTATAAGTCTAATATGGTTGTTCAATCTCATTCATTTGCGACAGGTGAGAAAAAAGTTCTATTTGAGCTTACTTGCTCATTAAGTTTCTTTAAGAAGTGTATTAAACTACATATTCTGCTTCAATTGTGATTCAAATTGGTTGAAATCTCCTACCATCACTTTTATAAGTCTAATATGCTTGTTAAATCTCATTCATTTACCAAAGGTGAGAAAAAAATGTTCTATTTGAGCTTACTTACTCATTAAGTTTCTTTAAGAAGTGTATTGAACTACATATCCTGCTTCAATTGTGATTCAAATTGGTTCAAATCTCCTACCATCACTTTTATAAGTCTAATATGCTTGTTCAATCTCATTCATTTGCGAAAGGTGAGAAAAAACGTTCTATTTGAGCTTACTTGCTCATTAAGTTTCTTTGAGAAGTGTATTGAACTGCATATCCTAATTCGATTGTGAGTCAAATTGGTTCAAATCTCCCACCATCACTTTTATAAGTCTAATATCCTTGTTTAATCTCATTCCAAAGAGAAGGTGAGAAATATAAGTTCTATTTGAGCTTACTTACTCATTAAGTTTCTTTAAGAAGTGTATTGAACTACATATCCTGCTTCAATTGTGATTCAAATTGGTTGAAATCTCCTACCATCACTTTTATAAGTCTAATATGATTGTTAAATCTCATTCATTTACCAAAGGTGAGAAAAAATATTCTATTTGAGCTTATTTACTCTCTAAGTTTTGTAAGAAGTGTATTGAACTACATAACCTGCTTCAATTGTGATTCAAATTGGTTGAAATCTCCTACCATCACTTTTATAAGTCTAATATGCTTGTTAAATCTCATTCATTTGCGAAAGGTGAGAAAAAATGTTCTATTTGAGCTTACTTGCTCATTAAGTTTCTTTAAGAAGTGTATTGAACTACATATCCTGCTTTGATCGTGATTCAAATTAGTTCAATTCAACTACCATCACTTATATAAGTCTAATATGATTGGTAAATCTCATTCAGTTGCCAAAGGTGAGACAAAAAATGCTCTGTTTGAGCTTACCTACTCACTAAGTTTCTTTAAGAAGTGTATTGAGCTACATATCTTTCTTTAATTGTGATTCAAATTGGTTAAAATCTTCTACCATCACTTTAAAAAGTCTAATATGCTTGTTAAATCTCATTCATTTCCGAAAGGTGAGAAAAAGATATTCTATTTGAGCTTACTTGCTCATTAAGTTTGTTTGAGAAGTGTATCGAACTACATATCCTGCTTCAATCGTAATTCAAATTGGTTGAAATCTCCTACCATCACTTTTATAAGTCTAATATGCTTGTTAAATCTCATTCATTTACTAGGTGAGAAAAAATGTTCTATTTGAGCTTACTTGCTCACTAAGTTTCTTAAGATGTGTATTTTAACTACATATCTCATTTCGATTGTAATTCAAGTTACTTCAAATCTCCTGCCATCACTTTTATATGTCCAATATGCTTGTTCAATCTTATTCATCTGCTAAAGGTGAGAAAAAAATTTCTATTTGAGCTTACTTGCTCACTAAGTTTCTTAAGAAGTGTATTGAACTACATATCCCCTTCAATCGTGATTCAAATTGGTTCAAATCTCCTACCATCACTTTTATAAGTCTAATATGCTTGTTCAATCTCATTCATTTGCGAAAGGTGAGAAAAAGATATTCTATTTGAGCTTACTTGCTCATTAAGTTTCTTAAGAAGTGTATTGAACTACATATCTCATTTCATTTGTGATTCAAATTGGTTGAAATCTCCTACAATCACTTTTATAAGTCTAATATGCTTGTTAAATGTTATTCATTTACCAAAGGAGAGAAAAAATGTTCTATTTGAGCTTACTTGCTCACTAAGTTTCTTTAAGAAGTGTATTGAACTACATATCCTTCTTCGATCGTGATTCAAATTGGTTCAAATCTCCTCCCATCACTTTTATAAGTCTAATATGCTTGTTAAATGTCATTCATTTACCAAAGGTGAAAAAAAATGTTCTATTTGAGCTTACTTGCTCACTAAGTTTCTTTAAGAAGTGTATTGAACTACATATCCTGCTTCGATCGTGATTCAAATTAGTTCAAATCTCCTCCCATCACTTTTATATGTCTAATATGCTTGTTAAATCTCATTCATTTGCTAAAGGTGAGAAAAAACGTTCTATTTGAGCTTACTTGCTAACCAACACTCTATAAGATGTGATTTTAACTTAATATCCCATTTCATTTGTGAATCGAAGGATTTTAATTCTCCTCCAACAACATAACTAATATGCTTGTTCAATCTTATTCATTCCAAGGTGACGACATTCTATTTGAGCTTCCTTACTCACTAAGTTTCTTTAAGAAGTGTGTTGAACTACATATCCTGCTTCAATTGTGATTCAAATTGGTTGAAATCTCCTACCATCACTTTTATAAGTCTAATATGCTTGTTAAATGTCATTCATTTACCAAAGGTGAGAAAAAAATGTTCTATTTGAGCTTACTTGCTCACTAAGTTTCTTTAAAAAATTGTATTGAACTACATATCCTGCTTCGATCGTGATTCAAATTAGTTCAAATCTCCTCCCATCACTTTTATATGTCTAATATGCTTGTTAAATCTCATTCATTTGCTAAAGGTGAGAAAAAACGTTCTATTTGAGCTTACTTGCTAACCAACACTCTATAAGATGTGATTTTAACTTAATATCCCATTTCATTTGTGAATCGAAGGATTTTAATTCTCCTCCAACAACATAACTAATTCTAATAGACCTATTCAATCTTATTCCAAGGAGACTAATCGGTGACGACATTCAATTTGAGCTTACTTGCTCCCTAAGTTTCTTTAAGAAGTGTATTGAACTACATATCCTGCTTCAATTGTGATTCAAATTGGTTGAAATCTCCTACCATCACTTTTATAAGTCTAATATGCTTGTTAAATGTCATTCATTTACCAAAGGTGAGAAAAAAATGTTCTATTTGAGCTTACTTGCTCACTAAGTTTCTTTAAGAAGTGTATTGAACTACATATCCTGCTTCGATCGTGATTCAAATTGGTTCAAATCTCCTCCCATCACTTTTATAAGTCTAATATGCTTGTTAAATCTCATTCCTTTGCTAAAGGTGAGAAAAAACGTTCCATTTGAGCTCACTTGCCGACCAACTCTCTATAAGATGTGATTTTAACTTAATATCCCATTTCATTTGTGAATCGAAGGATTTTATTTCTCCTCCAACAACATAACTAATTCTAATAGACCTGTTCAATCTTATTCCAAGGAGACTAATCGGTGGCCGAACTTATATCCAATTTGAGCTTACTTGCTCCCTAAGTTTCTTTAAGAAGTGTATTGAACTACATATCCTGCTTCAATTGTGATTCAAATTGGTTGAAATCTCCTACCATCACTTTTATAAGTCTAATATGCTTGTTAAATGTCATTCATTTACCAAAGGTGAGAAAAAAATGTTCTATTTGAGCTTACTTGCTCACTAAGTTTCTTTAAGAAGTGTATTGAACTACATATCCTGCTTCGATCGTGATTCAAATTGGTTCAAATCTCCTCCCATCACTTTTATAAGTCTAATATGATTGTTAAATCTCATTCCATTTCTAAAGGTGAGAAAAAACGTTCTATTTGAGCTTACTTGCTAACCAACACTCTATAAGATGTGATTTTAACTTAATATCCCATTTCATTTGTGAATCGAAGGATTTTAATTCTCCTCCAACAACATAACTAATTCTAAAAGGCCTGTTCAATCTTATTCCAAGGAGACTAATCGGTGATGACATTCAATTTGAGCTTACTTGCTCCCTAAGTTTCTTTAAGAAGTGTATTGAACTACATATCCTGCTTCAATTGTGATTCAAATTGGTTGAAATCTCCTACCATCACTTTTATAAGTCTAATATGCTTGTTAAATGTCATTCATTTACCAAAGGTGAGAAAAAATGTTCTATTTGAGCTTACTTGCTCACTAAGTTTCTTTAAGAAGTGTATTGAACTACATATCCTGCTTCGATCGTGATTCAAATTAGTTCAAATCTCCTCCCATCACTTTTATATGTCAATATGCTTGTTAAATCTCATTCATTTGCTAAAGGTGAGAAAAAACGTTCTATTTGAGCTTACTTGCTAACCAACACTCTATAAGATGTGATTTTAACTTAATATGTCATTTCATTTGTGAATCAAAGGATTTTAATTCTCCTCCAACAACATAACTAATTCTAATAGACCTGTTCAATCTTATTCCAAGGAGACTAATCGGTGACGACATTCTATTTGAGCTTACTTACTCACTAAGTTTCTTTAAGAAGTGTGTTGAACTACATATCCTGCTTCAATTGTGATTCAAATTGGTTGAAATCTCCTACCATCAATTTTATAAGTCTAATGTGCTTGTTAAATCTCATTCTTTTACCAAAGGTGAGAAAAAATGTTCTTTTTGAGCTTGCTCGCTCATTAAGTTTCTTTAAGAAGTGTATTGAACTACATATCCTGCTTCGATCGTGATTCAAATTAGTTCAAATCTCCTCCCATCACTTTTATATGTCTAATATGCTTGTTAAATCTCATTCATCTGCTAAAGCTAATAAAAAACATTCTATTTAAGCTAACTTGCTAACCAACACTCTATAAGATGTCATTTTAACTTAATGTGTCATTTCATTTCTGAATTAAAGCATTTTATTTCTCCTCCAATAACATAACTAATTCTAAAAGGCCTGTTCAATCTTATTCCAACGAGACTAATCGGTGACGACATTCAATTTGAGCTTACTTGATCCCTAAGTTTCTTTAAGAAGTATATTGAACTACATATCCTTCTACAATTGTGATTCAAATTGGTTGAAAATTCCTACATCACTATTATATGTCTAATATGCTTTTAAATGTTATTCATTTACCAAAGTTCAGAAAAAAAAGTTCTTTTTAAGCTTACTTGATCATTAAGTTTCTTTCAAAAAGTGTATTGAACTACATATCTTGCTTCGATCGTTATTCAAATTGGTTCAAGTCTCCTACCATCACTTTTATATGTCTAATATGCTTGTTAAATCTCATTCATTTGCAAAAGGTGAGAAAAAACGTTCTATTTGAGCTTACTTTGCTCACCAAGTTTCTTTAAGATGTGTGTTTAACTTAACATATCCCATTTCATTTGTGAATCAAATTTTTAAATCTCCTACCATCACTTTTATAAGTCTAATATGCTTGTTCAATCTTATTCATTTCCAAAGGTGAGAAAAACATTCTATTTAATCTTACTTCCTCACTAAGTTTCATTAAGAAGTGTGTTGAACAACATATCCTGCTTCACTTGTGATTCAATTTGGTTTAAATCTCCTACCATCACTTTTATAAGTCTAATAAGATTGTTAAATGTCATTCATTTACCAAAGGTGAGAAAAAATGTTCTATTTGAGCTTACATGCTCACTAAGCTTCTTTAAGAAGTGTTTTGAACTACATATCTCATTTCATCGTGATTCAAATTAGTTTAAATCTCCTCCATCACTTTTATAATTCTAATATGCTTGTTAAATCTCATTCATTTGCTAAAGAGTGAGAAAAACATTCTATTTGAGCTTACTTGCTCACTAAGTTTCTATAAGAAGTGTGATTTGAACTACATATCCCATTTCATTTGTGATTCAAATTGGATTTTAAATCTCCTACCATCACTTTTATAACTCTAATATGCTTGTTAAATCTCATTCATTTACCAAAGGTGAGAAAAAAATCTTCTATTTGAGCTTACTTGCTCACTAAGTTTGTTTAAAAAGTGTATTGAACTTCATATCCTGGTTCGATCATGATTCAAATTGGTTCAAATCTCTTACCATCATTTTTATAAGTCTAATGTGCTTGTTAAATCTCATTCATTTGCTAAAGGTGAGAAAAAACATTCTATTTGAGGTTACTTGCTGACCAACACTCTATAAGATGTAATTTTAACTTAATATCCCATTTCATTCGTGAATCGATGGATTTTATTTCTCCGCCATAATTATAATTCTAATATGCTTGTTCAATCTTATTCATTTCCAAAGGTGAGAAAAAGACATTCTATTTGAGCTTACTTACTCTCTAAGTTTTTTAAGAAGTGTATGGAACTACATATCCTGCTTCGATCGTGATTCAAATTGGTTCAAATCTCCTACCATCACTTTTATAAGTCTAATATTCTTGTTAAATCTCATTCATTTACCAGAGATGAGAAAAAAATGTTCTATTTGAGCTAACTTACTCACTAAGTTTCGGTAAGAAGATTATTGAACTACATATCCTGCTTCAATTGTGATTCAAATTGGTTGAAATCTCCTCCCATCACTTTTATAAGTCTAATATGCTTGTTCAATCTCATTCCATTTCGTAAAGGTGAGAAAAACATTCTATTTGAGCTTACTTGCTCACTAAGTTTCTATAAGATGTGATTTTAACTTAATATCCCATTTCATTTGTGATTCAAATTGGTTGAAATCTCCTACCATCACTTTTATAAGTCTAATATGCTTGTTAAATCTCATTCATTTACGAAAGGTGAGAAAAAAATGCTCTATTTGAGCTTACTTGCTCATTAAGTTTCTTTAAGAAGTGTATTGAACTACATATCCTGCTTCGATTGTGATTCAAATTTGTTCAAATCTCCTACCATCACTTTTGTAAGTCTAATATGCTTGTTAAATCTCATTCATTTGCTACAGGTGAGAAAAAACATTCTATTTGAGCTTACTTGCTCATTAAGTTTCTTTAAGAAGTGATTTTAACTTAGTATCTCATTTCATTTGTGAACCGAAGGATTTTAATTCTCCTCCAACAACATAACTAATTCTAATAGACCTGTTCAATCTTATTCCATGGAGACTAATCGGTGACGACATTCAATTTGAGCTTACTTGCTCCCTAAGTTTCTTTAAGAAGTGTATTGAACTACATATGCTTCAATTGTGATTCAAATTGGTTGACATCTCCTACCATCACTTTTATAAGTCTAATATGCTTGTTAAATCTCATTCATTTACCAAAGGTGAGAAAAAACTATTCTATTTGAGCTTACTTGCTGATTAAGTTTCTTTAAGAAGTGTATTGAACTACATATCCTTCTTCAATTGTGATTCAAATTGGTTGAAATCTCCTACCATCACTTTTATAAGTCTAATATGCTTGTTAAATGTCATTCATTTACCAAAGGTGAAAAAAAATGTTCTATTTGAGCTTACTTGCTCATTAAGTTTCTATAAGAAGTGTATTGAATTATATATCCCATTTCATTTGTGAATCAAATTGGACTTTAAATCTCTCCTACCATAACTTTTATAATTCTAATATGCTTGTTCAATCTTATTCATTTCCAAGGAGACTAAGGTGAGAAAAAACATTCTATTTGAGCTTCCTTACTCACTAAGTTTCTTTAAGAAGTGTGTTGAACTATATATCCTGCTTCAAGTGTGATTCAAATTGGTTGAAATCTCCCCCCATCACTTTTATAAGTCTAATATGCTTGTTAAATGTTATTCATTTACCAAAGCAGAGAAAAAAATGTCCTATTTGAGCTTACTTGCTCACTAAGTTTCTTTAAGAAGTGTATTGAACTACATATCCTGCTTCAATTGTGATTCAAATTGGTTGAAATCTCCTACCATCACTTTTATAAGTCTAATATGCTTGTTAAATGTCATTCATTTACCAAAGGTGAGAAAAAAATGTTCTATTTGAGCTTACTTGCTCATTAAGTTTCTTTAAGAATTGTATTGAACTACATATCCTGCTTCTGTCGTAATTCAAGTTACTTCAAATCTCCTGCCATCACTTTTATATGTCAATATGCTTGTTAAATCTCATTCATTTGCTAAAGGTGAGAAAAACGTTCTATTTGAGCTTACTTGCTAACCAACACTCTATAAGATGTGATTTTAACTTAATATGTCATTTCATTTGTGAATCGAAGGATTTTAATTCTCCTCCAACATCATAACTAATATGCTTGTTAAATCTAATTCATTTGTTAAAGGTGAGAAAAAACATTCTATTTGAGCTTCCTTACTCACTAAGTTTCTTTAAGAAGTGTGTTGAACTACATATCCTGCTTCAATTGTGATTCAAATTGGTTGAAATCTCCTACCATCACTTTTATAAGTCTAATATGCTTGTTAAATGTCATTCATTTACCAAAGGTGAGACAAAATATTCTATTTGAGCTAACTTGCTCACTAAGTTTCTTTAAAAATTATATTGAGCCACACATCCTACTTCAATTGTGATTCAAATTGGTTCAAATCACCCACAATCACTTTTATAAGTCTAATATGCTTGTTAAATCTCATTCATTTGATAAAGGTGAGAATAAACATTCTATTTGAGCTTACTTACCAACCTAATCTCTATAAGATGTGATTTTAAATTAATATCTCATTTCATTTGTGAATCAAAGAATTTTAATTCTTCTCCAACAGCATAACTAATTCTAACAGACCTGTTCAATCATATTCCAAGGAGACTAATCAGTGACAACATTCTATTTGAGCTTACATGCTCACTGAAATTCTTTAAGAACAGTATTGAACTATATATCCTGCTTCGATCGTGATTCAAATTAGTTCAAATCTCCTCCCATCACTTTTATATGTCTAATATGCTTGTTAAATCTCATTCATTTGCTAAAGGTGAGAAAAAACGTTCTATTTGAGCTTACTTGCTAACCAACATTCTATAAGATGTGATTTTAACTTAATATGTCATTTCATTTGTTAATCGAAGGATTTTAATTCTCCTCCAACAACAAAACTAATTCTAATAGACCAGTTCAATCTTTTTCCAGGGAGATTAATTGGTGACGATATTCTATTTGAGCTTACTTGCTCCCTAAGTTTCTTTAAGAAGTGTGTTGAACGACATATCCTGCTTCAATTGTGATTCAAATTGGTCAAAATCTCCTACCATCACTTTTATAAGTCTAATATGCTTGTTAAATGTCATTCATTTACCAAAGGTGAGACAAAATATTCTATTTGAGCTAACTTGCTCACTAAGTTTCTTTAAAAATTGTATTGAGCCACACATCCTACTTCAATTGTGATTCAAATTGGTTCAAATCACCCACAATCACTTTTATAAGTCTAATATGCTTGTTAAATATCATTCATTTGATAAAGGTGAGAATAAACGTTCTATTTGAGCTTACTTACCAACCTAATCTCTATAAGATGTGATTTTAACTTAATATCTCACTTCATTTGTGAATCAAAGAATTTTAATTCTTCTCCAACAATATAACTAATTCTAACAGACCTGTTCAATCATATTCCAAGGAGACTAATCGTTGACGACAATCTATTTGAGCTTACTTACTCCCTAAGTTTCTTTAAGAAGTGTATTGAACTACATATCATGCTTCAATTGTTATTGAAATTGATTGAAATGTCCTCCCATCACTTTTATAAGTCTAATATGCTTGTCAAATGTCATTCATTTACCAAAGGTGTGAAAAAAATGTTCTATTTGAGCTTACTTGCTGATTAAGTTTCTTTAAGAAGTGTATTGAACTACATATCCTGCTTCGATCCTAATTCAAATTACTTCAAATCTCTTCCCATCACTTTTATATGTCTAGTATGCTTGTTAAATCTCATTCATTTGCTAAAGGTGAGAAAAAACGTTCTATTTGAGCTTACTTGCTAACCAACATTCTATAAGATGTGATTTTAACTTAATATGTCATTTCATTTGTTAATCGAAGGATTTTAATTCTCCTCCAACACTTTTATAAGTCTAATATGCTTGTTAAATCTCATTCATTTACCAAAGGTGAGAAAAAAATGTTCTTTTTAAACTTACTTGCTCATTTCATTTCTTTAAGAAGTGTATTAAACTACATATGTCATTTCATTTGTTGAATTCAAAGGATTTCAATTCTCCTCCCATCACTTTTATATATCTAATATTCTTGTTAAATCTCATTCATTTGCTACAGGTGAGAAAAACGTTTTATTTGAGCTTACTTGCCAACCAACTCTCTATAAGATGTGATTTTAACTTAATATCCCATTTCATTTGTGATTCAAATTAGTTCAAATCTCCTACCATCACTTTTATATGTCTCATATACTTGTTAAATCTCATTCATTTTCTAAAGGTGAGAAAAAACGTTTTATTTCAGCTTACTTGCTAACCAAGACCCTATAAGATGTGATCTTAACTTAATATATCATTTCTTTTGTGAATCGAAGGATTTTCTATCTTTTCCAACAACATAACCAATTCTAATAGACCTTTTCAATCTTATTCCAAGGAGACTAATCGGAGAGGACATTCAATTTGAGCTTACTTGCTCCCTAAGTTTCTTTAAGAAGTGTATTGAACTACATATCCTGCTTGAATTGTGATTCCAATTGGTTGAAATCGCCTACCATCATTTTTATAAGTCTAATATGCTTTTCAAATCTCATTCATTTACCAATGGAGAGAAAAAATGTTTTAATTTAGCTTACTTGCTAACCACCACTCTATAAGATGTGATTGTAACTTAATATCTCATTTCATTTGTGAATCGATGGATTTTATTTGTCCTCCAACAACATAACTAATTCTAATAGATCTGTCAATCTTATTCCAAGGAGACTAATCGGTGACTAATGCTCTATTTGAGCTTACTTGTTCCATAAGTTTCTTTAAAAATTGTATTGAGCCACACATCCTACTTCAATTGTGATTCAAATTGGTTCAAATCTCCCACAATCACTTTTATATGTCTAATATGCTTGTTAAATCTCATTCATTTGCTAAAGGTGAGAAAAAACGTTCTATTTGAGCTTACTTGCTAACCAACACTCTACAAGATGTCATTTTAACTTAATATGTCATTTCATTTGTGAATCAAATGATTTTAATTCTCTTAACAACATAACTAATTCTAATAGACTGTTCAATCTTATTCCAAGGAGACTAATCGGTGACAACTTTCTATTTGAGCTTACATGCTCACCAATTCTTTAAGATGTGTATTGAATTACATATCCTACTTCAATTCTGATTCAAATTAGTTCAAATCTCCTACCATCACTTTTATATGTCTCATATACTTGTTAAATCTCATTCATTTGCTAAAGGTGAGAAAAAACGTTTTATTTCAGCTTACTTGCTAACCAAGACCCTATAAGATGTGATCTTAACTTAATATATCATTTCTTTTGTGAATCGAAGGATTTTCTATCTTTTCCAACAACATAACTAATTCTAATAGACCTGTTTAATCTTATTCCAAGGAGACTAATCAGTGACGACATTCTATTTGAGCTTACTTGCTCCCTAGGTTTCTTTAAGAAGTGTATTGCACTACATATCCTGCTTCAATTGTGATTCAAATTGGTTGAAATCCCCTACCATCATTTTTATAAGTCTAATATGCTTTTCAAATCTCATTCATTTGCTGATGGAGAGAAAAAATGTTTTAATTTAGCTTACTTGCTAACCACCACTCTATAAGATGTGATTGTAACTTAATATCTCATTTCATTTGTGAATCGATGGATTTTATTTGTCCTCCAACAACATAACTAATTCTAATAGATCAGTCAATCTTATTCCAAGGAGACTAATCGGTGACCACGTTCTATTTGAGCTTACTTGTTCCATAAGTTTCTTTAAAAATTGTATTGAGCCACACATCCTACTTCAATTGTGATTCAAATTGGTTCAAATCTCCCACAATCACTTTTATATGTCTAATATGCTTGTTAAATCTCATTCATTTGCTAAAGGTGAGAAAAAATTCTATTTGAGCTTACTTGCTAACCAACACTCTACAAGATGTCATTTTAACTTAATATGTCATTTCATTTGTGAATCAAATGATTTTAATTCTCTTCTAACAACATAACTAATTCTAATAGACCTGTTCAATCTTATTCCAAGGAGACTAATCGGTGACAACTTTCTATTTGAGCTTACATGCTCACCAAATTCTTTAAGAACAAGATTGAACTATATATCACGCTTCGATCGTGATTCAAATTAGTTCAAATCTCCTACCATCACTTTTATATGTCTCATATACTTGTTAAATCTCATTCATTTGCTAAAGGTGAGAGAAAACGCTTTTATTTGACTTACTTGCTAACCAAGACCCTATAAGATGTGATCTTAACTTAATATATCATTTCTTTTGTGAATCAAGGATTTTCTATCTTTCCAACAACATAACTAATTCTAATATGCTTGTTAATCTTATTCCAAGGAGACTAATCGGTGTGACATTCTATTTGAGCTTACTTGCTCCTAGGTTTCTTTAAGAAGTGTATTGCACTACATATCCTCACTTGATTGTGATTCAAATTGGTTGAAATCCCCTACCATCATTTTTATAAGTCTAATATGCTTTTCAAATCTCATTCATTTGACTAATCGAGAAAAAATGTTTTAATTTAGCTTACTTGCTAACCACCACTCTATAAGATGTGATTGTAACTTAATATCTCATTTCATTTGTGAATCGATGGATTTTATTTGTCCTCCAACAACATAACTAATTCTAATAGATTCAAATCTTATTCCAAGGAGACTAATCTATGACCAATGTTCTATTTGAGCTTACTTGTTCCATAAGTTTCTTTAAAAATTGTATTGAGCCACACATCCTACTTCAATTGTGATTCAAATTGGTTCAAATCTCCCACAATCACTTTTATATGTCTAATATGCTTGTTAAATCTCATTCATTTGCTAAAGGTGAGAAAACGCTCTATTTGAGCTTACTTGCTAACCAACACTCTACAAGATGTCATTTTAACTTAATATGTCATTTCATTTGTGAATCAAATGATTTTAATTCTCTTAACAACATAACTAATTCTAATAGACTGTTCAATCTTATTCCAAGGAGACTAATCGGTGACAACTTTCTATTTGAGCTTACATGCTCATCAAATTCTTTAAGAACATTGAACTATATATCCTCTTCGATCGTGATTCAAATTAGTTCAAATCTCCTACCATCACTTTTATATGTCTCATATACTTGTTAAATCTCATTCATTTGCTAAAGGTGAGAAAAAACGTATTATTTCACCGTACTTGCTAACCAAGACCCTATAAGATGTGATCTTAACTTAATATATCATTTCTTTTGTGAATCGAAGGATTTTCTATCTTTTCCAACAACATAACTAATTCTAATAGACCTGTTTAATCTTATTCCAAGGAGACTAATCGATTTACATTCTATTTGAGCTTACTTGCTCCCTAGGTTTCTTTAAGAAGTGTATTGCACTACATATCCTGCTTCAATTGTGATTCAAATTGGTTGAAATCCCCTACCATCATTTTTATAAGTCTAATATGCTTTTCAAATCTCATTCATTTGCTGATGGAGAGAAAAAATGTTTTAATTTAGCTTACTTGCTAACCACCACTCTATAAGATGTGATTGTAACTTAATATCTCATTTCATTTGTGAATCGATGGATTTTATTTGTCCTCCAACAACATAACTAATTCTAATAGATCTGTCAATCTTATTCCAAGGAGACTAATCGGTGACCACGTTCTATTTGAGCTTACTTGTTCCATAAGTTTCTTTAAAAATTGTATTGAGCCACACATCCTACTTCAATTGTGATTCAAATTGGTTCAAATCTCCCACAATCACTTTTATATGTCTAATATGCTTGTTAAATCTCATTCATTTGCTAAAGGTGAGAAAAAACGTTCTATTTGAGCTTACTTGCTAACCAACACTCTACAAGATGTCATTTTAACTTAATATGTCATTTCATTTGTGAATCAAATGATTTTAATTCTCTTCTAACAACATAACTAATTCTAATAGACCTGTTCAATCTTATTCCAAGGAGACTAATCGGTGACAACTTTCTATTTGAGCTTACATGCTCACTGAAATTCTTTAAGAAACGATATAGAACTATATATCCTGCTTCGATCGTGATTCAAATTAGTTCAAATCTCCTACCATCACTTTTATATGTCTCATATACTTGTTAAATCTCATTCATTTGCTAAAGGTGAGAAAAAACGTTTTATTTCACTTACTTGCTAACCAAGACCCTATAAGATGTGATCTTAACTTAATATATCATTTCTTTTGTGAATCGAAGGATTTTCTATCTTTTCCAACAACATAACTAATTCTAATAGACCTGTTTAATCTTATTCCAAGGAGACTAATCAGTGACGACATTCTATTTGAGCTTACTTGCTCCCTAGGTTTCTTTAAGAAGTGTATTGCACTACATATCCTGCTTCAATTGTGATTCAAATTGGTTGAAATCCCTACCATCATTTTTATAAGTCTAATATGCTTTTCAAATCTCATTCATTTCTTGATGGAGAGAAAAAAATGTTTTAATTTAGCTTACTTGCTAACCACCACTCTATAAGATGTGATTGTAACTTAATATCTCATTTCATTTGTGAATCGATGGATTTTATTTGTCCTCCAACAACATAACTAATTCTAATAGATCCACAATCTTATTCCAAGGAGACTAATCGGTGACCACGTTCTATTTGAGCTTACTTGTTCCATAAGTTTCTTTAAAAATTGTATTGAGCCACACATCCTACTTCAATTGTGATTCAAATTGGTTCAAATCTCCCACAATCACTTTTATATGTCTAATATGCTTGTTAAATCTCATTCATTTGCTAAAGGTGAGAAAACGTTCTATTTGAGCTTACTTGCTAACCAACACTCTACAAGATGTCATTTTAACTTAATATGTCATTTCATTTGTGAATCAAATGATTTTAATTCTCTTCTAACAACATAACTAATTCTAATAGACCTGTTCAATCTTATTCCAAGGTGACTAATCGGTGACAACTTTCTATTTGAGCTTACATGCTCACTGAAATTCTTTAAGAACAGTATTGAACTATATATCCTGCTTCGATCGTGATTCAAATTAGTTCAAATCTCCTACCATCACTTTTATATGTCTCATATACTTGTTAAATCTCATTCATTTGCTAAAGGTGAGAAAAAACGTTTTATTTCAGCTTACTTGCTAACCAAGACCCTATAAGATGTGATCTTAACTTAATATATCATTTCTTTTGTGAATCGAAGGATTTTCTATCTTTTCCAACAACATAACTAATTCTAATAGACCTGTTTAATCTTATTCCAAGGAGACTAATCAGTGACGACATTCTATTTGAGCTTACTTGCTCCCTAGGTTTCTTTAAGAAGTGTATTGCACTACATATCCTGCTTCAATTGTGATTCAAATTGGTTGAAATCCCCTACCATCATTTTTATAAGTCTAATATGCTTTTCAAATCTCATTCATTTGCTGATCGAGAGAAAAAATGTTTTAATTTAGCTTACTTGCTAACCACCACTCTATAAGATGTGATTGTAACTTAATATCTCATTTCATTTGTGAATCGATGGATTTTATTTGTCCTCCAACAACATAACTAATTCTAATAGATCTGTCAATCTTATTCCAAGGAGACTAATCGGTGACCACGTTCTATTTGAGCTTACTTGTTCCATAAGTTTCTTTAAAAATTGTATTGAGCCACACATCCTACTTCAATTGTGATTCAAATTGGTTCAAATCTCCCACAATCACTTTTATATGTCTAATATGCTTGTTAAATCTCATTCATTTGCTAAAGGTGAGAAAAAACGTTCTATTTGAGCTTACTTGCTAACCAACACTCTACAAGATGTCATTTTAACTTAATATGTCATTTCATTTGTGAATCAAATGATTTTAATTCTCTTCTAACAACATAACTAATTCTAATAGACCTGTTCAATCTTATTCCAAGGAGACTAATCGGTGACAACTTTCTATTTGAGCTTACATGCTCACTGAAATTCTTTAAGAACAGTATTGAACTATATATCCTGCTTCGATCGTGATTCAAATTAGTTCAAATCTCCTACCATCACTTTTATATGTCTCATATACTTGTTAAATCTCATTCATTTGCTAAAGGTGAGAAAATACGTTTTATTTCAGCTTACTTGCTAACCAAGACCCTATAAGATGTGATCTTAACTTAATATATCATTTCTTTTGTGAATCGAAGGATTTTCTATCTTTTCCAACAACATAACTAATTCTAATAGACCTGTTTAATCTTATTCCAAGGAGACTAATCAGTGACGACATTCTATTTGAGCTTACTTGCTCCCTAGGTTTCTTTAAGAAGTGTATTGCACTACATATCCTGCTTCAATTGTGATTCAAATTGGTTGAAATCCCCTACCATCATTTTTATAAGTCTAATATGCTTTTCAAATCTCATTCATTTGTCAATCGAGAGAAAAAATGTTTTAATTTAGCTTACTTGCTAACCACCACTCTATAAGATGTGATTGTAACTTAATATCTCATTTCATTTGTGAATCGATGGATTTTATTTGTCCTCCAACAACATAACTAATTCTAATAGATCTGTCAATCTTATTCCAAGGAGACTAATCGGTGACCAATGCTCTATTTGAGCTTACTTGTTCCATAAGTTTCTTTAAAAATTGTATTGAGCCACACATCCTACTTCAATTGTGATTCAAATTGGTTCAAATCTCCCACAATCACTTTTATATGTCTAATATGCTTGTTAAATCTCATTCATTTGCTAAAGGTGAGAAAAGACGTTCTATTTGAGCTTACTTGCTAACCAACACTCTACAAGATGTCATTTTAACTTAATATGTCATTTCATTTGTGAATCAAATGATTTTAATTCTCTTCTAACAACATAACTAATTCTAATAGACCTGTTCAATCTTATTCCAAGGAGACTAATCGGTGACAACTTTCTATTTGAGCTTACATGCTCACTGAAATTCTTTAAGAACAGTATTGAACTATATATCCTGCTTCGATCGTGATTCAAATTAGTTCAAATCTCCTACCATCACTTTTATATGTCTCATATACTTGTTAAATCTCATTCATTTGCTAAAGGTGAGAAAAAACGTTTTATTTCAGCTTACTTGCTAACCAAGACCCTATAAGATGTGATCTTAACTTAATATATCATTTCTTTTGTGAATCGAAGGATTTTCTATCTTTTCCAACAACATAACTAATTCTAATAGACCTGTTTAATCTTATTCCAAGGAGACTAATCAGTGACGACATTCTATTTGAGCTTACTTGCTCCCTAGGTTTCTTTAAGAAGTGTATTGCACTACATATCCTGCTTCAATTGTGATTCAAATTGGTTGAAATCCCCTACCATCATTTTTATAAGTCTAATATGCTTTTCAAATCTCATTCATTTTCTTTGATCGAGAGAAAAAATGTTTTAATTTAGCTTACTTGCTAACCACCACTCTATAAGATGTGATTGTAACTTAATATCTCATTTCATTTGTGAATCGATGGATTTTATTTGTCCTCCAACAACATAACTAATTCTAATAGATCATCACAATCTTATTCCAAGGAGACTAATCGGTGACCACGTTCTATTTGAGCTTACTTGTTCCATAAGTTTCTTTAAAAATTGTATTGAGCCACACATCCTACTTCAATTGTGATTCAAATTGGTTCAAATCTCCCACAATCACTTTTATATGTCTAATATGCTTGTTAAATCTCATTCATTTGCTAAAGGTGAGAAATCACGTTCTATTTGAGCTTACTTGCTAACCAACACTCTACAAGATGTCATTTTAACTTAATATGTCATTTCATTTGTGAATCAAATGATTTTAATTCTCTTCTAACAACATAACTAATTCTAATAGACACATTCAATCTTATTCCAAGGAGACTAATCGGTGACAACTTTCTATTTGAGCTTACATGCTCACTGAAATTCTTTAAGAACAGTATTGAACTATATATCCTGCTTCGATCGTGATTCAAATTAGTTCAAATCTCCTACCATCACTTTTATATGTCTCATATACTTGTTAAATCTCATTCATTTGCTAAAGGTGAGAAAAAACGTTTTATTTCAGCTTACTTGCTAACCAAGACCCTATAAGATGTGATCTTAACTTAATATATCATTTCTTTTGTGAATCGAAGGATTTTCTATCTTTTCCAACAACATAACTAATTCTAATAGACCTGTTTAATCTTATTCCAAGGAGACTAATCAGTGACGACATTCTATTTGAGCTTACTTGCTCCCTAGGTTTCTTTAAGAAGTGTATTGCACTACATATCCTGCTTCAATTGTGATTCAAATTGGTTGAAATCCCCTACCATCATTTTTATAAGTCTAATATGCTTTTCAAATCTCATTCATTTGCTGATGGAGAGAAAAAATGTTTTAATTTAGCTTACTTGCTAACCACCACTCTATAAGATGTGATTGTAACTTAATATCTCATTTCATTTGTGAATCGATGGATTTTATTTGTCCTCCAACAACATAACTAATTCTAATAGATCTGTCAATCTTATTCCAAGGAGACTAATCGGTGACCACGTTCTATTTGAGCTTACTTGTTCCATAAGTTTCTTTAAAAATTGTATTGAGCCACACATCCTACTTCAATTGTGATTCAAATTGGTTCAAATCTCCCACAATCACTTTTATATGTCTAATATGCTTGTTAAATCTCATTCATTTGCTAAAGGTGAGAAAAAACGTTCTATTTGAGCTTACTTGCTAACCAACACTCTACAAGATGTCATTTTAACTTAATATGTCATTTCATTTGTGAATCAAATGATTTTAATTCTCTTCTAACAACATAACTAATTCTAATAGACCTGTTCAATCTTATTCCAAGGAGACTAATCGGTGACAACTTTCTATTTGAGCTTACATGCTCACTGAAATTCTTTAAGAACAGTATTGAACTATATATCCTGCTTCGATCGTGATTCAAATTAGTTCAAATCTCCTACCATCACTTTTATATGTCTCATATGCTTGTTAAATCTCATTCATTTGCTAAAGGTGAGAAAAAACGTTTTATTTGAGCTTACTTGCTAACCAAGGCTCTGTAAGATGTGATTTTAACTTAATATATCATTTCTTTTGTGAATCGAAGGATTTTCTATCTTCTCCAACAACATAACTAATTCTAATAGACCTGTTTAATCTTCTTCCAAGGAGACTAATCTGTGACGACATTCTATTTGAGCTTACTTGCTCCCTAGGTTTCTTTAAGAAGTGTATTGCACTAAATATCCTGCTTCAATTGTGATTCAAATTGGTTGAAATCTCCTACCATCATTTTTATAAGTCTAATATGCTTGTCAAATCTCATTCATGTGCTGATGGAGAGAAAAAATGTTTTAATTTAGCTTACTTGCTAACCACCACTCTATAAGATGTGATTGTAACTTATTATCTCATTTCATTTGTGAATCGAAGGATTTTATTTGTCCTCCAACAACATAACTAATTCTAATAGATCTGTCAATCTTATTCCAAGGAGACTAATCGGTGACCACGTTCTATTTGAGCTTACTTGTTCCCTAAGTTTCTTTAAAAATTGTATTGAGCCACACATCCTACTTCAATTGTGATTCAAATTGGTTCAAATCTCCCACAATCACTTTTATATGTCTAATATGCTTGTTAAATCTCATTCATTTGCTAAAGGTGAGAAAAAACATTCTATTTGAGCTTACTTGCTAACCAACACTCTACAAGATGTGATTTTAACTTAATATGTCATTTCATTTGTGAATCAAATGATTTTAATTCTCTTCTAACAACATAACTAATTCTAATAGACCTGTTCAATCTTATTCCAAGGAGACTAATCGGTGACCACGTTCTATTTGAGCTTACTTGCTCACCAAGTTTCTTTAAGAAGTGTATCGAACTACATATCCTGCTTCGATCGTGATTGAAATTAGTTCAAATCTCCTCCCATCACTTTTATAAGTCTAATATGCTTGTTAAATCTCATTCATTTGCTAAAGGTGAGAAAAAACGTTCTATTTGAGCTTACTTGCTAACCAACATTCTATAAGATGTGATTTTAACTTAATATGTCATTTCATTGGTTAATCGAAGGATTTTAATTCTCCTCCAACAACAAAACTAATTCTAATAGACCAGTTCAATCTTTTTCCAGCGATACTAATTAGTGACGATATTCTATTTGAGCTTACTACTCCCTAAGTTTCTTTAAGAAGTGTGTTGAACTACATATCCTGCTTCAATTGTGATTTAAATTGGTTGAAATCTCCTACCATCATTTTTATAAGTCTAATATGCTTGTCAAATCTCATTCATGTGCTGATGGAGAGAAAAAATGTTTTAATTTAGCTTACTTGCTAACCACCACTCTATAAGATTGATTGTAACTTAATATCTCATTTCATTTGTGAATCGAAGGATTTTATTTCTCCTCCAACAATATAACTAATTCTAATAGATCTTTCAATCTTATTCCAAGGAGACTAATCGGTGACCACGTTCTATTTGAGCTTACTTGTTCCCTAAGTTTCTTTAAAAATTGTATTGAGCCACACATCCTACTTCAATTGTGATTCAAATTGGTTCAAATCTCCCACAATCACTTTTATATGTCTAATATGCTTGTTAAATCTCATTCATTTGCTAAAGGTGAGAAAAAACGTTCTATTTGAGCGTACTTGCTAACCAACACTCTACAAGATGTGATTTTAACTTAATATGTCATTTCATTTGTGAATCAAATGATTTTAATTCTCTTCTAACAACATAACTAATTCTAATAGATCTTTCAATCTTATTCCAAGGAGGCTAATCGGTGACGACATTCTATTTGAGCTTACTTGCTCACTAAGTTTCTTTAAGAAGTGTATTGAACTACATATCCTACTTCGATCGTGATTCCAATTGGTTGAAATCTCCTACCATCATTTTTATAAGTATAATATGCTTATTAAATCTCATTCGTTTGCTATAGGTGAGAAAAAACGTTTTTTTTGAGTTTACTCGCTAACCAACACTCTATAAGATGTGATTTTAACTTAATATCTCATTTCATTTGTGAATCGAAGGATTTTATTTCTGCTCCAACAAAATAACTAATTCTAATAGACCTGTTTAATCTTATTCCAAGGAGACTAATCGGTGACGACATTCTATTTGATCTTAGTTGCTCCCTAGGTTTCTTTAAGAAGTGTATTGCACTACATATCCTGCTTCAATTGTGATTCAAATTGGTTGAAATCTACTACCATCCTTTTTATGAGTCTAATATGCTTGCAAATGTCATTCATTTACAATTGGTGAGAAAAAAAGTTCTATTTGAGCTTACTTGCTCACTAAGTTTCTTTAAGAAGTGTAATGAACTATATATCCTGCTTCGATCATGATTCAAATTAGCTTAAATCTCCTTCCATCACATTTCTAAGTCTAATATGCTTGTTAAATCTCATTCATCTGCTAAAGGCGAGAAACAACGTTCTATTTGAGCTTACCTGCTAACCACCACTCTATAAGATGTGATTTTAACTTAATATCTCATTTGTGAATCGAAGGGTTTGATTTCTCCTCCAACAACATAACTAATTCTAATAGGCCTGTTCAATCTTATTTTAAGGAGACTAATCGGTGACGACATTCTATTTGGGCTTACTTTCTCACTAAGTTTCTTTAAGAAGTGTATTGAACTACATATCCTGCTTCGATCGTGATTCAAATTGGTTCAAATCTCCTACCATCACATTTAGTAGTATAATATGCTCGTTAAATCTCATTCATTTTCTAAAGGTGAGAAAAAAGTTCTATTTGAGCTTACTTACCAACTAACTCTCTATATGATGTGATTTTAACTTAATATCTCATTTCATTTGTGAATCAAAAAATTTTAATTCTCCTCCAACAACATAACTAATTCTAACAGACCTGATCAATCATATTCCAAGGAGGCTAATCGGTGACAACATTCTATTTGAGCTTACTTGCTCACTGAAATTCTTTAAGAAGTGTACTGAACTACATATCCTGCTTCAATTGTGATTCAAATTGGTTGAAATCTCCGACCATCACTCTTATATGTCTAATATGCTTGTTAAATCTCATTCGTTTGCTAAAGGTGAGAAAAAACTTTTTATTTGAGCTTACTTGCTATCCAACACTCTATAAGATGTGATTTTAACTAAATATCTCATTTCATTTGTGAATCGAAGGATTTTATTTCTCCTCCAACAATATAACTAATTCTAATAGACCGGTTTAATCTTATTCGAAGGAGACTAACCGGTGATGACATTCTATTTGATCTTCCTTGCTCTCTAGGTTTCTTTGTGAAGTGTAATGAACTACATATCCTGCTTCAATTGTGATTCAAATTGGTTGAAATCTCCTACCATCATTTTTATAAGTCTAATATGCTTGTCAAATGTCATTCATTTACCATAGGTGAGAAAAAAATGTTTTATTTGAGCTTACTTGCTCGCTAAGTTTCTTTAACAAGCGTATTGAACTATATATCCTGCTTTGATCGTGATTGAAATTAGTTCAAATCTCCTCCCATCACTTTTATAAGTCTATTATGCTTGTTAAATCTCATTCATTTGCTAAAGGTGAGAAAAAACGTTCTATTTGAGCTTACTTGCTAACCAACACTCTATAAGATGTGATTTTAACTTAATATCTCATTTGTGAATGGAAGGGTTTTATTTCTCCTCCAACAACATAACTAATTCTAGTAGGCGTGTTCAATCTTATTCTAAGGAGACTAATTAGCGACTCAAAATCGTTGAAATCTCCCACCATCACTTTTATAAGTCTAATAGGCTTGTTAAATCTCATTCAGTTATTGAAGCTGAGAAAAAAATGTTCTATGTGAGCTTACTTCCTAACCAACACTTTATAAGATATGATTTTAACTTAATATCTCAGTTCAATTGTGATTCAAACTATTTTAATTCTCCTCTAACAACATAACTAATATACCTGTTCAATCTCATTCCGAGGAGACTAATCGGTGACCACATTCTATTTGAGCTGACATGCTCAACAAGTATCTTTGGGAAGTGTATTGAACTACACATGCTACTTCAATTGTGATTCAATTTGGTTCAAATCTCCTACCATCATTTTTATAAGTCTAATATGCTTGTCAAATGTCATTCATTTACCATAGGTGAGAAAAAAATGTTTTATTTGAGCTTACTTACTCACTAAGTTTCTTTAACAAGTGTATTGAACTATATATCCTGCTTTGATCGTGATTGAAATTAGTTCAAATCTCCTCCCATCACTTTTATAAGTCTAATATGCTTGTTAAATCTCATTCATTTGCTAAAGGTGAGAAAAAACGTTCTATTTGAGCGTACTTACTAACCAACACTCTATAAGATGTGATTTGAACTTAATATCTCATTTGTGAATGGAAGGGTTTTATTTCTCCTTCAACAACATAACTAATGCTAGTAGGCCTATTCAATCTTATTCTAAGGAGACTAATCAGTGGCACAAAATGGTTGAAATATCCCACCATCACTTTTATAAGTCTAATATGCTTGTTAAATCTCATTCAGTTACTGAAGCTGAGAAAAAAATGTTCTATGTGAGCTTACTTCCTAACTAACACTTTATAAGATATGATTTTAACTTAATATCTCAGTTCAATTGTGATTCAAACTATTTTAATTCTCCTCTAACAACATAACTAATTCTAATATACCTGTTCAATCTCATTCCGAGGAGACTAATCGGTGACCACATTCTCTTTGAGCTGACATGCTCAACAAGTATCTTTGGGAAGTGTATTGAACTACACATGCTACTTCAATTGTGATTCAATTTGGTTCAAATCTCCTACCATCATTTTTATAAGTCTAATATGCTTGTCAAATGTCATTCATTTACCATAGGTGAGAAAAAAATGTTTTATTTGAGCTTACTTGCTCACTAAGTTTCTTTAACAAGTGTATTGAACTATATATCCTGCTTTGATCGTGATTGAAATTAGTTCAAATCTCCTCCCATCACTTTTATAAGTCTAATATGCTTGTTAAATCTCATTCATTTGCTAAAGGTGAGAAAAAACGTTCTATTTGAGCGTACTTACTAACTAACACTCTATAAGATGTGATTTGAACTTAATATCTCATTTGTGAATGGAAGGGTTTTATTTCTCCTTCAACAACATAACTAATGCTAGTAGGCCTATTCAATCTTATTCTAAGGAGACTAATCAGTGGCACAAAATGGTTGAAATATCCCACCATCACTTTTATAAGTCTAATATGCTTGTTAACTCTCAATCAGTTACTGAATCTGAGAAAAAAATGTTCTATGTGACCTTACTTCCTAACCAACACTTTATAAGTTATGATTTTAACTTAATATCTCAATTCAATTGTGATTCAAACTATTTTAATTCTCCTCTAACAACATAACTATTTCTAATAGACCTATTCAATCTCATTCCGAGGAGACTAATCAGTGACCACATTCTATTTGAGCTGACATGCTCAACAAGTATCATTGGGAAGTGTATTGAACTACACATGCTACTTCAATTGTGATACAATTTGGTTCAAATCTCCTACCATCACTTTTATAAGTCTAATATGCTTGTTAAATCTCATTCAATGACCACAGGTGAGAAAAAATTTTCTATATGAGCTTACTTGTTCACTAAGTTTCTTTAAAAAGTGTATTGAACGATATATCTTGCTTTTATCGTGGTTCAAATTAGTTCAAATCTCTACCCATCACTTTTATATGTCTAATATGCTTGTTAAATCTCATTCATTTGCCAAACGTGAGAAAAAACATTTTTTTTGAGCTTACTTGCTAACCAACTCTCTATAAGTTGTGATTTTAACTTAATATCTCATTTCAATTGTGAGTTAATGGATTTTAATTCTCCTCCAACAACATAACTAATTATAATAGACCTGTTCAATCTTCTTCCGAGCAGACTAATCGGTGACGACATTCTATTTGAACTTACTTGCTCACTAAGTTTCTTGAAGAATTGTATTGAGCTACACATCCTGCTTCAATTGTGATTCAAATTGGTTCAAATCTCCCACAATCACTTTTATAAGTCTAATATGCTTGTTAAATCTAATTTAGTTGCCAAAGGTGAGAAAAAACGCTTTGTTTAAGCTTACTTGCTAACCAACTCTCTATAAGATGTGACTAAACTTAATTTCCCATTTCAATTGTGAAACAAAGGATTTTAATTCTCCTTCAACAACATAACTAATTCTAAAAGACATGTTCAATCTCATTCCGAGGAGACTAATCGGTGACTACATTATATTTCAGCTTACTTGCTCACTAAGTTTCTTTTAGAAGTGTATTGAACTACACATCCTGCTTTATTTGTGACTCAAAATGGTTGAAATCTCCCACCATCACTTTTTTAAGTCTAATATGCTTGTTAAATCTCATTCAGTTACTGAAGCAGAGAAAAAAATGTTCTATGTGAGCTTACTTGCTAACCAACTCTTTATAAGATATGATTTTAACTTAATATCTCATTTCAATTGGGATTCAGACTATTTTAATTCTCCTCTAGCAACATAACTAATTCTAATAGACCTGGTCAATCTCATTCCGAGGAGACTAATCGGTGACCACATTCTATTTGAGCTTACATGCTCAACAAATATCTTTGGGAAGTGTATTGAACTACACATCCTACTTCAATTGTGATTCAAATTGGTTCAAATCTCCTACCATCACTTTTATAAGTATAATTTGCTTGTTAAATCTCTTTCAGTTACCAAAGGAAACAAAAAATGCTCTGTTTAAGCTTTCTTGCTAACCAACTCTCTCTAAGATGTGATTTTAACATTATATCTCATTTCAATTGTGAATCAAAGGATTTTAACTCCTCTCCAACAATATAACTAATTATAATAGACCTGTTTAATCTTATTCCAAGCAGAGTAATCGGTGACCACAATCTATTTGAGCTTACTCGCTAAACAAGTTTCTTTATGAAGTGTATTGAGCTACATATCTTGCTTCAATTGTGTTTCAAATTGGTTTAAATCTCCTACCATCACGTTTATAAGTCTAATATGGTTGTTAAATCTCATTCCATTGCCAAAGGTGAAAAAAAACGCTCTGTTTGAGCTTACTTGCTAACCAGCTCTCTACAAGATGTGATTTTAACTTTATATCTCATTTCAATTATGAATCAAAGAATTTTAATTCTCCTCCAACAACATAACGAATTCTCATAGACTTGTTCAATCTTATTCCAAGGAGACTAATCGGCGACCACATTCTATTTGAGCTTACATGCTCAACAAGTTTCTTTAAGAAGTGTATTGAACTACACATCCTGCTTCAATTGTGATTCAAATTACTTCAAATCTCCTACCATCATTTTTATAAGTCTAATTTGCTTGTTAAATCTCATTCAGTTGCCAAAGGTGAGAAAAAACACTCTGTTTGAACTTACTTGCTAACCAACTCTCTATAAGATATGATTTTAACATAATATCTCATTTGAATTGTGAAAAAGTTATTTTAATTCTCCTTCAACAACCTAACTAATTCTGATAGACCTGTTCAATCTCATTCTGAGGAGACAAATCGGTGACCACATTCTATTTCGCCTTACTTGTTCACTAAGTTTCTTTAAAAAGTATATTGAACTACACATCTTGCTTCAATCGTGATTCAAATTGGTTCAATTCTCCTACCATCACTTTTATAAGTCTAATATGCTTGTTAATTCTCATTCATTTGCTAAAGGTGAGATAAAACGCTCTGTTTGAGCTTACTTGCTAACCAACTCTACATAAGATGTGATTAAAATTAATTTCTCATTTAAATTGTGAATCAAAGGATTTTAAATCTCATTCGACAACATAACTAATTCTAATGACCTATTCAATCTCATTCCAAAGAGACTAATCGGTGGCCACGTTCTATTTGAGCTTACTTGCTCACCAAGCTTCTTTAAGAAGTGTATTGAGAAACACATCTTGCTTTAATTGTGATCCAAATTGGTTGAAATCTCCTGCCATCACTTTTATAAGTCTAATTTGCTCGTTAAATCTCAATCATTTACCGTTGGTGAGAAAAAATGTTCTGGTTGAGCTTACTTGCTAACCAACTCTCTATCAGATGTGAATTGAACATCATATCTCATTTCAAACGTGATTCAAACGATTTTTATTCTCCTCCCACAACATAACTAGTTCTAATAGACCTGTTCAATCTCATTCCAAGGAGACTAATCGGTGACCATGTTCTATTTGAGCTTACTTGCTCAACAAGTTTCTTTAGGAAGTGTATTGAACTACACATACTGCTTCAATTGTGATTCAAATTGGTTCAAATCTCCTACCATAATTTTTATAAGTCTAATTTGCTTGTTAAATCTCATTTAGATGCCAAAGGTGAGAAAAAACACTCTGTTTGAGCTTAGTTGCTAACGAACTCTTTATAAGATGTGATTTTCACATAATATCTCATTTCAATCGTGAAATAAACAATTTTAATTCTCCTCCAACAATTTAACTAATTCTAATAGACCTGTTCAATCTCATTTCGAGGATACTAACCAGTGACCACATTCTATTTTAGTTTACTTGCTCACAAAGTTTCTTTAAGAAGTGTCTTGAACTACACATCCTGGTTAGATCGTGATTTAAATTGGTTCAATTCTCCTACCATCACTTTTATAAGTCTAATATGCATGTTAATTCTCATTCAATTGCTAAAGGTGAGAAAAAATGTTCTATTTGAGCTTATTTGCTAACCATTACCCCATAACATGTGATTTTCACTTAATATCTTGTTTCAATTGTGAATCAAAGGATTTTAATTCTCCTCCAACAACATAACGAATTCTAATAGACTTGTTCAATCTTATTCCAAGGAGACTAATCGGCGACCACATTCTATTTGAGCTTACATGCTCAACAAGTTTCTTTAATAAGTGTATTGAACTACACATCCTGCTTCAATTGTGATTCAAATTGCATCAAATCTCCTACCATCATTTTTATAAGTCTAATTTGCTTGTTAAATCTAATTCAGTTGCCAAAGGTGAGAAAAAACACTCTATTTGAGCTTACTTGCTAACCAACTCTCTATAAGATGTGATTTTAACATAATATCTCATTTGAATTGTGAAAAAATTATTTTAATTCTCCTCTAACAACCTAACTAATTCTCATAGACCTGTTCAATCTCATTCCGAGGAGACTAATCGGTGACCACATTCTATTTCGCATTACTTGCTCACTAAGTTTCTTTAAAAAGTGTATTGAACTACACATCTTGCTTCAATCGTGATTCAAATTGGTTCAATTCTCCTACCATCACTTTTATAAGTCTAATATGCTTGTTAATTCTCATTCATTTGCTAAAGGTGAGAAAAAATGTTCTCCTTGATGTTACTTGCTAACCAACTCTCTATAAGATGTGATTTTAACTTAATATCTCATTTCAATTGTGAATCAAAGGATTTTGATTCTCCTCCAATAACATAACGAATTCTAATCGATCTGTTCAATCTCTTTCTAAGGAGACTAATTGGTGACCACATTTTATTCCAGCTTACTTTCTCACCAAGTTTCTTTAAGAAGTGTATTGAGCAACACATCCTGCTTCAATTGTGATTCAAATTGGTTCAAATCTCCTACCATCACTTTTATAAGTCTAATCTGCTTGTTAAATCTCATTCAGTTGCCATAGGTGAGAAAAAACGCTTTGTTTGAGCTTACTTGCTAACCAACTCCCTATAAGATGTGATTAAGCTTAATTTCTCATTTCAATTGCGAATCAAAGGATTTTAATTCTCTTTCAACAACATAACTAATTCTAATAGTCTGTTCAATCTCATTCCAAGGAGACTAATCTGTGACCACGTTCTATTTGAGCTTACTTGCTCACCAAGCTTCTCTAAGAAGTGTATTGAGCAACACATCCTGCTTCGATCGTGATTTAAATTGGTTGAAATCTCCTACCATCTCTGTTATAAGTCTAATATGCTTGTTAAATCTCATTCAATTACCAAAGGTGAGAAAAAAATTTTCTATGTGAGCATACTTGCTAACCAACTCTCTTTAAGATGTGATTTTACCTTAATATCTCATTTCAATTGTGAATCAATGTATTTTAATTCTCCTCCAACAACATAACTAATTCTAATAGCCGTTCAATCTTATTCCGAGGAGACTAATCGTTGACCACGTTCTATTTGAGCTTAATTGCTCACCAAGTTTCTTTAAGAAGTGTATTGAGTAACACATCCTGCTTCAATTGTGATTCAAATTAGTTCAAATCTCCTACCATCACTTATATAAGTCTAAGATGCTTGATAAATTTCATTCTATTGCCAAAGGTGAGATAAAACGCTCTGTTTGAGCTTACTTGCTAACCAACTCTACATAAGATGTGATTAAAATTAATTTCTCATTTAAATTGTGAATCAAAGGATTTTAAAACTCATTCGACAACATAACTAATTCTAATGACCTATTCAATCTCATTCCAAAGAGACTAATTGGTGGCCACGTTCTATTTGAGCTTACTTGCTCACCAAGCTTCTTTAAGAAGTGTATTGAGAAACACATCTTGCTTTAATTGTGATCCAAATTCGTTCAAATCTCCTACCATCACTTTTATAAGTCTAATATGCTCGTTAAATCTCAATCATTTACCGTTGGTGAGAAAAAATGTTCTGGTTGAGCTTACTTGCTAACCAACTCTCTATCAGATGTGAATTGAACATAATATCTCATTTCAAACGTGATTCAAACTATTTTTATTCTCCTCCCATAACATAACTAATTCTAATAGACCTGTTCAATCTCATTCCAAGGAGACTAATCGGTGACCATGTTCAATTTGAGCTTACTTGCTCAACAAGTTTCTTTAGAAGTGTATTGAACTACACATACTGCTTCAATTGTGATTCAAATTGGTTCAAATATCCTACCATCATTTTTATAAGTCTAATTTGCTTGTTAAATCTCATTTAGATGCCAAAGGTGAGAAAAAACACTCTGTTTGAGCTTAGTTGCTAACAAACTCTTTATAAGATGTGATTTTAACATAATATATCTTTTCAATTGTGAAACAAACGATTTTAATTCTCCTCTAACAATTTAAATAATTCTAATAGACCTGTTCAATCTTATTCCGAGGATACTAACCAGTGACCACATTTTATTTTAATTTACTTGCTCACAAAGTTTCTTTAAGAAGTGTCTTGAACTACACATCCTGCTTAGATCGTGATTCAAATTGGTTCCATTCTCCTACCACCACTTTTATAATTCTAATATGCATGTTAATTCTCATTCATTTGCTAAAGGTGAGAAAAAACGTTCTATTTGAGCTTAGTTGCTAACCAGGACTCGATAAGATGTGATTTTCACTTAATATCTCATTTCAATTGTGAATCAAAGGATTTTAATTCTCCTCCAACAACATAACTAATTTTAATAGACCTATTCAATTTGAGCTTGCTTGCTCGCCAAGTTTCTTGAAGAAGTGTATTGAGCTACACATCCAGCTTCAATTGTGATTCAAATTGGTTGAAATCTCCTACCATCACTTTTGTAAGTCCAATATGCTTGTTAAATCTCATTCAGATGCCATAGGTGAGAAAAAACACTCTGTTTGAGCTTACTTGCTAACCCACTCTCCATAAGATGTGCTTTTAACTTAATATCTCATTTCAATTGTGAATCAAAGGATTGTAATTCTCCTGCAACAATATAACTAATTCTCATAGACTTGTTCAATCTTACACCAAGGAGACTAAACGGTGACCACGTTCTATCTGAGCTTACTTGCTTAACAAGTTTTGTTAAGAAGTATATTGAGCTGCACTTCCTGCTTCAATTGTGATCAAAATGGTTGAAATCTCCTACCATCAATTTTATAAGTCTAATATGCTCGTTAAATCTCATTCATTTACAAATGGTGAGAAAAAAAATGTTCTGTTTCAGCTTACTTGCTAACCAACTCTTTATTGGATGTGATTTTAACATAATATCTCATTTCAATTATGAACCAAAGGATTTTAATTCTCCCCCAACAAGATAACAAATTCTAATAGAATTGTTCAATCTTATTCTAGGGAGACTAATCGATGACCACATTCTATTTGAGCTTACTTGCTCACTAAATTTCTTTAATAAGTGTATCGAACTACATATCTTTCTTCGATCGTCATTCCAATTGGATGAATTCTCCTACCATCACTTTTATCAGTCTAGTTTGCTTGTTAAATCTCATTTAGTTGCCAAAGGCGAGAAAAAAGCTCTGTTTGAGCTTACTTGCTAACCAACTCTCTATAAGATGTGATTTTATCATAATATCTCATTTCAATTGTGAATCAAAGGATTTTAATTCTCTTCCAACAACATAACTAATTCCAATAGACCTGTTCAATATTTTTACAAGGAGACTAAAAGGTGACCACGTTCTATTTGAGCTTACTTGCTCACCAAGTTTCTTTAAGAACTATATTAAGCTACACATCCTGCTTCAACTGTGATTCAAATTAGTTGAAATCTCCATCCATCACTTTTATAAGTCTGATATGCTTGTTAAATCTCTTTCATTTGCCAAAGGTGAGAAAAAAATGTTCTATTTGAGCTTACTTGCTACTCAACCCTCTGTAAGATTTGATTTTAACTTAATATCTCATTTCAAATGTGATTCAAACTATTTTAATTCTCCTCTAACAACATAACAAGTTCTAATAGACCTGCTCAATCTCATTCCCAGGAGACTCATCGGTGACCACGTTTTATTTGAGTTTACTTGCTCAACAAGTGTTTTTAAGAAGTGTATTGAACTACACATCTTGCTTCAATTGTGATTCAAATTGGTTGAAATCTCTTACCATCACTTTTATAAGTCTAATATGCTTGTTAAATCTCATTCAATTCCCAAAGGTGAGAAAACATGTTGAGTTTGAGCTTACAGGGTAACCAACTCTCTATAAGATGTGATTTTAACAAAATATCTCATTTCAATTGTGAATCAAATGATTTTAATTCTCCTCCAAAAACATAACTAATTCTAATAGACCTTTTCAATCTCATTCTGAGGAGACTAATCAGTGACCACATTCTATTTGAGCTTACTTGCTCACTAAGTTTCTTTAAGAAATGTATTAAACTACATATCTTGCTTCGATCGAGATTCAGATTGGTTCAATTCAACTACCATCACTTTTATAAGTCTAATATGCTTGTTAAATCTCATTCATTTGCTAAAGGTGAGAAAAACTATTATATTTGAGCTTACTTGCTAACCAACACTCTATAAAATTTAATTTTAACTTAATATCTCATTTCAATTGTGAATCTAAGGATTTTAAATCTCCTCTAACAACATAACTAAATCTAATAGACCTGTTTAATCATATTCTAAGTAGACTAATCGGTGACCACGTTCTATTTGAGCTTACTTGCTCACCATGTTTCTTGAAGAAGTGTATTGAGCTACACAGCCTGCTTCAATTGTGATTCAAATTGGTTAAAATCTCCTACCATCACTTTTATATGTCTAATATGCTTGTTAAATCACATTCAGTCGCCAAAGGTGAGAAAAAATGCTCTGTTTGAGCTTACTTGCTAACCAACTCTCTATAAGATGTGATTTTAACAAAACATATCAGTTCAATTGTGATTCAAACTATTTCAATTCTTCTCTAACAACAAAACTAATTTTAATAGACCTGTTCAATCTAATTCTAAGGAGACTAATCAGTGGCCACATTCTATTTCAGCTTACTTGCTCAC
Source organism: Senna siamea (assembly GCA_031216115.1). Classification (NCBI taxonomy): domain Eukaryota; kingdom Viridiplantae; phylum Streptophyta; class Magnoliopsida; order Fabales; family Fabaceae; genus Senna; species Senna siamea. The sequence continues at coordinate 9,077,971 of CM062366.1, forward strand.
CAAGTTTCTTTAAGAACTGTATTGAGTTACACATCCGCCTTCAATTGTGATTCAAATTGGTTGAAATCTCCTACAATCACTTTAATAAGTCTAATATGCTTGTTAAATGTCATTCATTTACCAAAGGTGAGAAAAAATGCTCTGTGTGAGCTTACTTGCTAACCAACCCTCTATCAGATGTGATTTTAACTTAATATCTCATTTCAATTGTGAATCTAAGGATTTTAATTCTCCTGCAACAATATACCTAATTCTAATAGACCTGTTCAATCTTATTGCAAGGAGACTACTCGATGACCACGTTCTATTTGAGCTTAATTACTCTCTAAGTTTCATTAAGAAGTGTATTGAGCTACATATCCTTCTTTAATTGTGATTCAAATTGGTTAAAATCTCCTGCCAGCCCTTTAATAAGTCTAATATGCTTGTTAAATCACATTCAGTCGCCAAAGGTGAGAAAAAATGCTCTGTTTGAGCTTACTTGCTAACCAACTCTCTATAAGATGTGATTTTAACAAAACATCTCATTTCTATTGTGATTCAAACTATTTCAATTCTTCTCTAACAACAAAACTAATTTTAATAAACCTGTTCAATCTAATTCTAAGGAGTCTATTCGGTGGCCACATTCTATTTCGGCTTACTTGCTCACCAAGTTTCTTTAAGAACTGTATTGAGTTACACATCCGCCTTCAATTGTGATTCAAATTGGTTGAAATCTCCTACAATCACTTTAATAAGTCTAATATGCTTGTTAAATGTCATTCATTTACCAAAGGTGAGAAAAAATGCTCTGTTTGAGCTTACTTGCTAACCAACCCTCTATCAGATGTGATTTTAACTTAATATCTCATTTCAATTGTGAATCTAAGGATTTTAATTCTCCTGCAACAATATACCTAATTCTAATAGACCTGTTCAATCTTATTGCAAGGAGACTACTCGATGACCACGTTCTATTTGAGCTTAATTACTCTCTAAGTTTCTTTAAGAAGTGTATTGAGCTACATATCCTTCTTTAATTATGATTCAAATTGGTTAAAATCTCCTACCATCACTTTTATATGTCTAATATGCTTGTTAAATCACATTCAGTCGCCAAAGGTGAGAAAAAATGCTCTGTTTGAGCTTACTTGCTAACCAACTCTCCATAGGATGTGATTTTAACTTAACATATCAATTCAATTGTGATTCAAACTATTTCAATTCTTCTCTAACAACAAAACTAATTTTAATAAACCTGTTCAATCTAATTCTAAGGAGTCTATTCGGTGACCACATTCTATTTCGGCTTACTTGCTCACCAAGTTTCTTTAAGAACTGTATTGAGTTACACATCCGCCTTCAATTGTGATTCAAATTGGTTGAAATCTCCTACAATCACTTTAATAAGTCTAATATGCTTGTTAAATGTCATTCATTTACCAAAGGTGAGAAAAAATGCTCTGTTTGAGCTTACTTGCTAACCAACCCTCTATCAGATGTGATTTTAACTTAATATCTCATTTCAATTGTGAATCTAAGGATTTTAATTCTCCTGCAACAATATACCTAATTCTAATAGACCTGTTCAATCTTATTGCAAGGAGACTACTCGATTTAATTAATGCTCTATTTGAGCTTAATTACTCTCGAAGTTTCTTTAAGAAGTGTATTGAGCTACATATCCTTCTTTAATTATGATTCAAATTGGTTAAAATCTCCTACCATCACTTTTATATGTCTAATATGCTTGTTAAATCACATTCAGTCGCCAAAGGTGAGAAAAAATGCTCTGTTTGAGCTTACTTGCTAACCAACTCTCCATAGGATGTGATTTTAACTTAACATATCAGTTCAATTGTGATTCAAACTATTTCAATTCTTCTCTAACAACAAAACTAATTTTAATAAACCTGTTCAATCTAATTCTAAGGAGTCTATTCGGTGACCACATTCTATTTCGGCTTACTTGCTCACCAAGTTTCTTTAAGAACTGTATTGAGTTACACATCCGCCTTCAATTGTGATTCAAATTGGTTGAAATCTCCTACAATCACTTTAATAAGTCTAATATGCTTGTTAAATGTCATTCATTTACCAAAGGTGAGAAAAAACGCTCTGTTTGAGCTTACTTGGTAATCAACTCGCTATAAGATATGATTTTAACTTAATATCTTATTTCAATTGTGAACCTAAGGATTTTAATTCTCCTGCAACAATATACCTAATTCAAATAGACCAGTTCAATCTTATTGCAAGGAGACTACTCGATGACCACGTTCTATTTGAGCTTACTTACTCACTAAGTTTCTTTAAGAAGTGTATTGAGCTACATATCCTGCTTTAATTGTGATTCAAATTGGTTAAAATCTCCTGCCAGCCCTTTAATAAGTCTAATATGCTTGTTAAATCTCATTCAGTTGCCAAAGGTGAGAAAAAAATGCTCTGTTTGAGCTTACTTGCTAATCAACTCTCTATAAGATGTGATTTTAACTTAATATCTCATTTCAATTGTGATTCAAACTATTTCAATTCTCCTCTAACAACATAACTAGTTCTAACAGACCTGTTCAACTCATTCCGAGGAGACTAATCGATGACCACGTTCTATTTGAGCTTACTTGCTCACTAAGTTTCTTTAAGAGGTGTATTGAGCTACATATCCTGCTTTAATTGTGATTCAAATTGGTTAAAATCTCCTGCCATCACCTTAATAAGTCTAATATGCTTGTTAAATCTCATTCAGTTGCCAAAGGTGAGAAAAAAATGCTCTGTTTGAGCTTACTTTCTAATCAACTCTGTATAAGATGTGATTTTAACTTAATATCTCATTTCAATTGTGATTCAAACTATTTCAATTCTCCTCTAACAACATAACTAGTTCTAATAGACCTGTTCAACCTCATTCCAAGAAGACTAATCGGTGACCACATTCTATTTCAGCTTACTTGCTCACCAAGTTTCTTTAAGAAGTGTATTGAGTTACACATCCTGCTTCAATTGTGATTCAAATTGGTTGAAATCTCCTACCATCACTTTAATATGTCTAATATGCTTGTTTAATCCCATTCATTTACCAAAGGTGAGAAAAAACGCTCTGTTTGAGCTTACTTTTTAGCCAACTCTCTATAAGATGTGATTTTCACTTAATATCTCATTTTAATTGTGATTTAAACTATTTCAATTCTCCTCTAACAACATAACTAGTTCTAATAGACCTGTTCAACTCATTCCGAGGAGACTAATCGATGACCACGTTCTATTTGAGCTTACTTGCTCACTAAGTTTCTTTAAGAAGTGTATTGAGCTACAGATCCTGCTTTAATTGTGATTCAAATTGGTTAAAATCTCCTGCCATCACTTTAATAAGTCTAGTATACTTGTTAA
>CM062366.1:9081839-9099487 GCA_031216115.1 Senna siamea
CTCATTCATTTGACTAAAGGTGAGAAAAAACGTTCTATTTGAGCTTACTTGCTCACTAAGTTTCTATAAGATGTATTGAACTACATATCTGCTTTCAATTGTGATTCAAATTGGTTGAAATCTCCTCCATCACTTTTATAAGTCTAATATGCTTGTTAAATCTCATTCATTTGCTAAGGTGAGAAAAAATTCTATTTGAGCTTACTTGCTCACCAAGTTTCTTTAAGAAGTGTATTGAACTACATATCCATTTCATTTGTGATTCAAATTGGATTGAAATCTCCTACCATCACTTTTACTAAGTCTAATATGCTTGTTAAATCTCATTCATTTAAGACTAGGTGAAAAAATTCTATTTGAGCTTACTTGCTCACTAAGTTTCTTAAGAAGTGTATTGAACTACATATCTCGCTTCAATTGTGATTCAAATTGGTTGAAATCTCCTACCATCACTTTTATAAGTCTAATATGCTTGTTAAATCTCATTCATTTGCTAAAGGTGAGAAAACATTCTATTTGAGCTTACTTGCTCACTAAGTTTCTATAAGATGTGATTGAACTAATATCTCGCTTCAATTGTGATTCAAATTGGTTGAAATCTCCTACCATCACTTTTATAAGTCTAATATGCTTGTTAAATCTCATTCATTTGACTAAAGTGAGAAAAAATTTCTATTTGAGCTACTTTGCTCACTAAGTTTCTATAAGATGTGATTGAACTACATATCTGCTTCAATTGTGATTCAAATTGGTTGAAATCTCCTCCATCACTTTTATAAGTCTAATATGCTTGTTAAATCTCGTTCATTTCTTAAAGGTGAGAAAAAACGTTCTATTTGACCTTACTTGCACACTAAGATTCTATAAGAACTGTATTGAACTACATATCTCATTTCAATTGTGATTCAAATTGGTTGAAATCTCCTACCATCACTTTTATAAGTCTAATATGCTTGTTAAATCTCATTCATTTGACTAAAGAGAAAACATTCTATTTGAGCTTACTTGCTCACTAAGTTTCTATAAGATGATTGAACTAATATCTCATTTCATTGTGATTCAAATTGGTTGAAATCTCCTCCATCAACTTAACTAATTCTAATATGCTTGTTCAATCTCATTCATTTGACTAATCGTGAAAACATTTCTATTTGAGCTTACTTGCTCACCAAGTTCTTTAAGAAGTATTGAACTACATATCTCTTCAATTGTGAATCAAATTGGTTGAAATCTCCTACCATCTCTTTTATAAGTCTAATATGCTTGTTAAATCTGATTCATTTGACTAAAGGTGAGAAAACGTTCTATTTGACCTTACTTGCTCACTAAGATTCTATAAGAACTGTATTTTAACTTAATATCTCATTTCAATTGTGATTCAAATTTTAAATCTCCTACCATCACTTTTATAATTCTAATATGCTTGTTAAATCTCATTCCATTTGACTAAAGGTGAAAACATTCTATTTGAGCTTACTTGCTCACTAAGTTTCTTAGAAGTGTATTGAACTACATATCTCATTTCAATTGTGATTCAAATTGGTTTAAATCTCCTACCATCACTTTTATAAGTCTAATATGCTTGTTAAATCTCATTCATTTGACTAAAGGTGAGAAAAAACGTTATATTTGACCTTACTTGCTCACTAAGATTCTATAAGAACTGTATTGAACTACATAAACTGCTTCAATTGTGATTCAAATTGGTTGAAATCTCCTACCATCACTTTTATAAGTCTAATATGCTTGTTAAATCTCATTCGTTTGCTAATGAGTGAAAACGTTCTATTTGAGCTTACTTGCTAACCAAGTTTCTTAAGAAGTGATATTAACTACATATCCTCATTTCAATTGTGATTCAAATTGGTTAAATCTCCTACCATCACTTTTATAAGTCTAATATGCTTGTTAAATCTCATTCATTTGACAAAGGTGAGAAAAAATGTTCTATTTGAGCTTACTTGCTCACTAAGTATCTTTAAGAAGTGTATTGAACTACATATCCTGCTTCAATTGTGATTCAAATTGATTTAAATCTCTTCCCATAACTTTTATAAGTCTAATATGCTTGTTAAATCTCATTCATTTGCTAAAGGTGAGAAAAAACGTTCTATTTTAAATTACTTGCTAACCAACTCTCTATAAGCTGTGATTTTAACTACATATCTCATTGTGATTCAAATCGGTTGAAATCTCCTCCATCACTTTTATAAGTCTAATATGCTTTTAAATCTCATTCATTGAGACTAAGGTGAGAAAAAAATGTTCTATTTGAGCTTACTTGCTCACTAAGTTTTTTAAGAAGTGTATTGAACTACATAACCTGCTTCAATTGTGATTCAAATTGGTTGAAATCTCCTACCATCACTTTTATAAGTCTAATATGCTTGTTAAATCTCTTTCATTTGCGAAAGGTGAGAAAAAACGTTCTATTTGAGCTTACATGCTAACCAACTATCTATAAGATGTGATTTTCACTTAATATCTCATTTCATTTGTGATTCAAATTTTTGAAATCTCCTACCATCAACTTTATAAGTCTAATATGCTTCAATCTCATTCCATTTAGACTAAGGTGAGAAACATTCTATTTGAGCTTACTTACTTACTAAGTATCATTAAGAAGTGTATTGAACTTTATATACTGCTTCAATTGTGATTCAAATTGGTTGAAATCTCCTACCATCACTTTTATAAGTCTAATATGCTTGTTAAATGTCATTCGTTTACCAAAGGTGAGAAAACATTCTATTTGAGCTTACTTGCTCACCAAGTTTCTTAAGAAGATGTATTGAACTAATATCCTCTTCAATTGTGATTCAAATTGGTTTAAATCTCCTACCATCACTTTTACTAATTCTAATATGCTTGTTAAATCTCATTCATTTGACTAAAGGTGAGAAAATTCTATTTGAGCTTACTTGCTCACAAGTTTCTTTAAGATGATTTTGAACTTACATATCTCATTTCAATTGTGATTCAAATTGGTTTTAATTCTCCTACCATCACTTTTATAAGTCTAATATGCTGTTAAATCTCATTCCATTTTGCTAAGGTGAAAAAATTCTATTTGAGCTTACTTGCTCACCAAGTTTCTTAAGAAGTGTATTTAACTAATATCCTCATTTCAATTGTGATTCAAATTGGTTTAAATCTCCTACCATCACTTTTACTAAGTCTAATATGACTTGTTAAATCTCATTCATTTGACTAAAGGTGAGAAAAAATTCTATTTGAGCTTTACTAACCAAGTTTCTATAAGAAGTGTATTTAACTTAATATCTCATTTCAATTGTGAATTCAAATTGGTTTTAATTCTCTACCATCAACTTAATAAGTCTAATATGCTTGTTAAATCTCATTCCATTGAGCTAAAGGTGAAAAACATTCTATTTGAGCTTACTTGCTCACCAAGTTTCTATAAGATGTGATTTTAACTAATATCCTCATTTCAATTGTGATTCAAATTGGTTAAATCTCCTACCATCACTTTTACTAAGTCTAATATGCTTGTTAAATCTCATTCATTTGACTAAAGGTGAGAAAAACGTTCTATTTGAGCTTACTTGCTCACCAAGTTTCTATAAGAAGTGTATTTTAACTTACATATCTCATTTCATTGTGATTCAAATTGGTTTTAATCTCCTACCATCAACTTTTATAAGTCTAATATGCTTGTTAAATCTCATTCCATTTAGACTAATCGGTGATCACATTCTATTTGAGCTTACTTGCTCGACAAGTTTCCTTTAGATGTGTATTCAGGTACATATCCTCCTCCAATTGTGATTCCAATTGGTTGAAATCTCCTACCATCACTTTTATAAGTATAATATGCCTGTTAAATCTAATTCATTTGTTAAAGGTGAGAAAAAACATTCTATTTGAGCTTCCTTACTCACTAAGTTTCTTAAGATGTGATTTTAACTTACATATCTCATTTCATTTGTGATTCAAATTGATTTTAATTCTCTCCATCAACATAATAAGTCTAATATGCTTGTTAAATCTCATTCCATTGAGACTAATCGGTGAAAAAATTCTATTTGAGCTTACTTGCTCACCAAGTTTCTTAAGAAGTGTATTGAACTACATATCTCTTTCAATTGTGATTCAAATTGGTTGAAATCTCCTACCATCACTTTTACTAAGTTCTAATATGACTTGTTAAATCTCATTCATTTGACTAAAGGTGAGAAAACATTCTATTTGAGCTTACTTGCTCACTAAGTTTCTGTAAGATGTGATTTAACTTACATATCTCATTTCAATTGTGATTCAAATTGGTTGAAATCTCCTACCATCACTTTTACTAATTCTAATATGCTGTTCAATCTCATTCATTGAGCTAAGTGGTGAAAACATTTCTATTTGAGCTTACTTGCTCACCAAGTTTCTAAGATGTGATTGAACTACATATCTCATTTCAATTGTGATTCAAATTGGTTTAAATCTCCTCCATCACTTTTATAAGTCTAATATGCTTGTTAAATCTCATTCATTTGCTAAAGGGTGAAAAACATTCTATTTGAGCTTACTTGCTCACCAACTCTTAAGAAGATGTGATTTAACTTACATATCTCATTTCAATTGTGATTCAAATTGGATTTTAATTCTCCTCCAACAACATAATAATTCTAATATGCTTGTTAAATCTCATTCCATTTGAGCTAATCGTGAAAACATTCTATTTGAGCTTACTTGCTCACTAAGTTTCTTTAAGAAGTGTATTGAACTACATATCCTCGCTTCAATTGTGATTCAAATTGGTTGAAATCTCCTACCATCACTTTTTATAAGTCTAATATGCTTGTTAAATCTCATTCATTTGCTAAAGGAGAAAAATTTCTATTTGAGCTTACTTGCTCACTAAGTTTCTATAAGATGTGATTGAACTTAATATCTCATTTCAATTGTGATTCAAATTGGTTTTAATCTCCTACCATCAACTTTATAATTCTAATATGCTTGTTAAATCTCATTCCATTGAGACTAATCGGTGAAAAACGTTCTATTTGAGCTTACTTGCTCACCAAGTTTCTATAAGAAGTGTATTGAACTAATATCCTCATTTCATTTGTGATTCAAATTGGTTAAATCTCCTACCATCACTTTTACTAAGTCTAATATGACTTGTTCAATCTTATTCATTTAGCTAAAGGTGAGAAAACATTCTATTGGAGCATACTTACTAAGTTTCTTTAAGATGTATTGAACTTACATATCTCATTTCAATTGTGATTCAAATTGTTTTAATCTCCTACCATCACTTTTATAAGTCTAATATGCTTGTTAAATCTCATTCATTTGCTAAGGGTGAAAAAATTCTATTTGAGCTACTTGCTAACTAAGTTTCTAAGATGTGATTTAACTAATATCCTCATTTCATTTGTGATTCAAATTGGTTAAATCTCCTACCATCACTTTTATAAGTCTAATATGCTTGTTAAATCTCATTCATTTGACTAAAGGTGAGAAAAACATTCTATTTGAGCTTACATTCTCACTAAGTTTGCTGAAGAAGTGTATTGAACTCCATACCCTGCCTCAATTGTGATTCAAATTGGTTGAAATCTCCTACCATCACTTTTATAAGTCTAATATGCTTGTTAAATCTCATTCATTTCAAGGTGAGAAAAAAACGTTCTATTTGAGCTTACTTGCTCACCAAGTTTCTATAAGATGTGATTGAACTTACATATCTCATTTCATTTGTGATTCAAATTGGTTTAAATCTCCTCCCATCACTTTTATAATTCTAATATGCTTGTTAAATCTCATTCATTTGACTAAAGGTGAGAAAAATTCTATTTGAGCTTACTTGCTCACTAAGTTTCTATAAGATGTGATTGAACTACATATCCTCATTTCAATCGTGATTTAACTTGGTTCAAATCTCCTCCCATCACTTTTATAAGTCTAATATGCTTTAAATCTCATTCATTTGCTAATCGGTGAGAAAAAATGTTCTATTTGAGCTTACTTGCTAACCAAGTTTCTATAAGATGTGATTTTAACTTACATATCTCATTTCATTTGTGAATCGGATTTTAATTCTCCAACAATCACTAACTAAGTCTAATATGCTTGTTAAATCTTATTCATGAGACTAATAAGTGAGAACATTCTATTTGAGCATACTTACTCTCTAAGTTTTTTAAGAAGTGTGTTGAACTACATATCCTGCTTCAATTATGATTCAAATGAGTTCAAATCTCCTCCCATCACTTTTATATGTCTAATATGCTTGTTAAATCTCATTCATTTGCTAAAGGTGTCGAAAAACGTTCTATTTTAGCTTACTTGCTAACCAACACTCTATAAGAAGTGATTTTAACTTGATATGTCATTTCATTTGTGAATCGAAGGATTTTATTTCTCCTCCAACAACATAACTAATTCTAATAGACCTCTTCAATCTTATTCCAGGAGACTAATCTTATTCCAAGCTATTACTTGCTAAAGTTTCTTGCTCATTAAGTTTCTTAGAAGTGTATTGAACTACATATCTCATTTCAATTGTGATTCAAATTGGTTGAAATCTCCTACCATCACTTTATAAGTCTAATATGCTTGTTAAATCTCATTCATTTGCTAAAGTGAGAAAAACATTCTGTTTGAGCTTACTTGCTCCCTAAGTTTCTTTAAGAAGTGTATTGAACTACATATGCTTCAATTGTGATTCAAATTGGTTGAAATATCCTACCATCACCTTTAGAAGTCTAATGTGCTCGTTAAATGTCAATCGTTTACCAAAGGTGAGAAAAAAATGTTCTATTTGAGCTTACTTCCTCACTAAGTTTTTTAAGAAGTGTATTGAACTACATATCCTCTTCAATTGTGATTCAAATTGGTTGAAATCTCCTACCATCACTTTTATAAGTCTAATATGCTGTAAATCTCATTCATTTACTAAAAGGTGAAAAATGTTCTATTTGAGCTTACTTGCTCATTAAGTTTCTTTTAAGAAGTGTATTGAACTACATATCCTGCTTCAATTGTGATTGAAATTGGTTGAAATCTCCTACCATCACTTTTAGAAGTATAATATGCGTGTTAAATCTCATTCATTTGCTAAAGTGAAAAAAACGTTCTATTTGAGCTTACTTGCTCACTAAGTTTCTATAAGAAGTGTATTTTAACTACATATCTCATTTCAATTGTGATTCAAATTGGTTTAAATCTCCTACCATCACTTTTACTAATTCTAATATGCTGTTCAATCTCATTCATTTGACTAAGGTGAAAAAATGTTCTATTTGAGCTTACTTGCTCACTAAGTTTTTTAAGAAGTGTATTGAACTACATAATCTGCTTCAATTGTGATTCAAATTGGTTGAAATCTCCTACCATCACTTTTATAAGTCTAATATGATTGTTAAATCTCATTCGTTTGCGAAAGGTGAGAAAAAATCTTCTATTTGAGCTTACTTGCTCACTAAGTATCTTTAAGAAGTGTATTGAACTACATATCCTGCTTCAATTGTGATTCAAATTGGTTCAAATCTCTTACCATCACATTTACAAGTCTAATGTGCTTGTTAAATCTCATTCATTTGAGAAAGGTGAGAAAAACATTCTATTTGAGCTTACTTGCACCAAGTTTCTTATAAGATGTATTGAACTTACATATCCTCATTTCATTGTGATTCAAATTGGTTGAAATCTCCTACCATCACTTTTATAAGTCTAATATGCTTCTTAAATCTCATTCATTTGACTAAGGTGAGAAAAAAATGTTCTATTTGAACTTACTAGCTCACTAAGTTTCTTTAAGAACTGTATTGAACTACATATCCTGCTTCGATCGTGATTAAAATTAGTTGAAATCTCCTCCGATCACTTTTATAAGTCTAATAAGCTTGTTAAATCTCATTCCTTTGCTAAAGGTGATAAAAAAACGTTCCATTTGAGCTTGCTCATTAAGTTTCGTTAAGAAGTGTATTGAACATTATATCCTGCTTCAATTGTCATTCAAATTGGTTGAAATCTCCTAACATCACTTTTATAATCCGAATATGCTTGTTAAATGTCAATCGTTTACGAAAGGTGAGAAAACATTCTATTTGAGCTTACTTGCTCACTAAGTTTCTATAAGTATTGAACTACATATCCTCACTTCATTGTGATTCAAATTGGGTGAAATCTCCTAACATCACTTTTATAATCCGAATATGCTTGTTAAATCTCATTCATTTGCTAATGAGAAAAAACATTCAATTTAAGCTTACTTCCTCCCTAAGTTTCTTTAAGAAGTGTATTCAACTTCATATCTTGCTTCACTTATGATTCAAATTGGTTGAAATCTGCTACCATCACTTTTATATGTCTAATATGCTTGTTAAATGTCATTCATTTACCAAAGGTGAGAAAAACGTTATTTGAGCTTACTTGCTCACTAAGTTTCTTAAGAAGTGATTTTAACTTACATATCTCATTTCAATTGTGATTCAAATTGGTTGAAATCTCCTACCATCAACTTTTATAAGTCTAATATGCTGTTAAATCTCATTCATTTAGACTAAGGTGAAAACATTCTATTTGAGCTTACTTGCTCATTAAGTTTCTTAAGAAGTGTATTGAAACTTACATATCTCATTTCAATTGTGATTCAAATTGGTTGAAATCTCCTACCATCACTTTTATAAGTCTAATATGCTTGTTAAATCTCATTCATTTGCTAAGGTGAGAAAAACGTTCTATTTGAGCTTACTTGCTCACTAAGTTTCTATAAGATGTGTATTGAACTACATATCTCCTTCAATTGTGATTCAAAATGCTTGAAATCTCCTACCATCACTTTTATAAGTCTACTATGCTTGTTAAATCTCATTCATTTCCTAAAGGTGAGAAAAAACGTTATATTTGAGCTTACTTGCTCACTAAGTCTATAAGAAGTGATTTTAACTTACATATCTCATTTCATTTGTGATTCAAATTGGTTTGAAATCTCCTACCATCAACTTTATAAGTCTCTAATATGCTTTAAATCTCATTCATTTGCTAAAGGTGAGAAAAAATTCTATTTGAGCTTACTGCTCCTTAAGTTTCTTTAAGAAGTGTATTGAACTACATAACCTGCTTCAATTGTGATTCAAATTGGTTGAAATCTCCTACGATCACTTTTATAAGTCTAATATGATTGTTAAATCTCATTCATTTACGAAAGGTGAGAAAAAACGTTCTATTTGAGCTTACTTGCTCACTAAGTTTCTTTTAGAAGTGTATTGAACTACATAAGATGCTTCAATTGTGATTCAAATTTGTTGAAATCTCCTACCATCACTATTATAAGTTTACTATGCTTGTTAAATATCATTCATTTGCTAAAGGAGAGAAAAAACGTTCCATTTGAACTTACTTGCTAACCAACACTCTATAAGATGTGATTGAACTACATATCTCATTTCAATTGTGATTCAAATTTTAAATCTCCTACCATCACTTTTATAAGTCTAATATGACTTGTTAAATCTCATTCATTTGAGAAAGGTGAGAAAAAACATTCTATTTGAGCTTACTTGCTCATTAAGTTTCTTAGAAGTGTATTGAACTACATATCCTGCCTCAATTGTGATTCAAATTGTGTGAAATCTCCTACCATCACTCTTATAAGTCTAATATGCTTGTTAAATCTCATTCATTTACAAAGGTGAAAAAAATGTTTCTATTAGAGCTTACTTACTCAGTAAGTTTCTATAAAAAGAGTATTAAACTACATATGTTGCTTCAATTGTGATTGAAATTGATTGAAATCTCCTACCATCACTTTTATAAGTTTAATATGCTTGTTAAATATCAGTCATTTACCAAAGGTGAGAAAAAATTCTATTTGAGTTTACTTACCCACTAAGTTTCTGTGAGAATAATATTGAACTACATATCCCTCTTCAATTGTGATTCAAATTAGTTGAAATCTCATACCATCACTTTTAAATGTCTAATATGCTTGTTAAATCTCATTCATAGGCTAAAGTTGAGAAAAAATGTTCCATTTGAGCTTACTTGCTCACTAAGTTTCTTTAAGAAGTGTATGAACTACATATCTCTGCTTCATTGTGATTCAAATTCGTTCAAATCTAGTACCATCACTTTTATAAGTCTAATATGCTTGTTAAACCACATTCATTTGCGAAAGGTGAGAAAAAACATTCTATTTGAGCTTACTTACTCATTAAGTTTCTTTAAGAAGTGTATTGAACTACAAATCCTGCTTCAATCTTGATTCAAATTCGTTCAAATCTAGTACCATCACTTTTATAAGTCTAATATGCTTGTTAAACCACATTCATTTGCGAAAGGTGAGAAAAACGTTATTTGAGCTTACTTGCTCACTAAGTTCTTAAGATGTGTATTGAACTTACATATCTCATTTCATTCAAATTGGATTTTAATTCTCTACCATCAACTTTTATAAGTCTAATATGCTTGTTCAATCTCATTCATTGAGCTAATCGGTGACAACATTCTATTTGAGCTTACTTGCTCAGTAAGTTTCTTTAAGAAGTGTATTGAACTACATATCCTGCTTCAATTATGATTCAAATAGGTTTAAATCTCCTCCCATCACTTTTATAAGTCTTATATGCTTGTTAAATCTCATTCAAGTGTAAAAGTTGAGAAAAGACGTTTTATTTGAGCTTACTTGCTCATTAAGTTTCTTAAGAAGTGTATTGAACTACATATCTCATTTCATTTGTGATTCAAATTGGTTGAAATCTCCTACCATCACTTTTATAAGTCTAATATGCTTGTTAAATCTCATTCATTTACTAAGGTGAGAAAAACATTCTATTTGAGCTTACTTGCTCATTAAGTTTCTTAAGAAGTGTATTGAACTACATCCTGCTTCAATTGTGATTCAAATTGGCTGAAATCTCCTACCATCACTTTTATAAGTATAATATGCTTGTTAAATCTCATTCATTTGCTAAAGTGAGAAAAACGTTCTATTTGAGCTTACTTGCTCATTAAGTTTCTTATAAGATGTATTGAACTACATATCTCTTCAATGTGTGATTCAAATTGGTTGAAATCTCCTACCATCAACATAACTAAGTATAATATGCGTGTTAAATCTCATTCATTTACCAAAGGTGAGAAAAAATGTTCTATTTGAGCTTACTTACTCTCTAAGTTTTTTAAGAAATGTATTGAACTACATAATCTGCTTCAATTGTGATTCAAATTGGTTGAAATCTCCTACCATCACTTTTATAAGTCTAATATGCTTGTTAAATCTCATTCATTTACCAAAGGTGAGAAAAAATGTCTATTGAGCTTACTTGCTCACTAAGTTTCTATAAGATGTGATTTTAACTAAATATCTCATTTCATTTGTGATTCAAATTGGTTAAATCTCCTACAACATAACTATAAGTCTAATATGCTTGTTAAATCTCATTCATTTGCTAAAGGTGAGAAACGTTCTATTTGAGCTTACTTGCTCACTAAGTTTCTATAAGTGTATTGAACTACATATCTCTTTCAATTGTGATTCAAATTGGTTGAAATCTCCTACCATCACTTTTATAAGTCTAATATGCTGTTAAATCTCATTCATTTACTAAGGTGAGAAAAATTCTATTTGAGCTTACTTACTCACTAAGTTTCTGTAAGAAGAGTATTGAACTACAGATCCTGCTTTAATTGTCATTCAAATTGGTTGAAATGTCCTACCATCACTTTTATAAGTCTCATATGGTTGTTAAGTATCATTCATTTGCGAAAGGTGAGAAAAAACGTTCTATTTGAGCTTACTTGCTCATTAAGTTTCTTTAAGAAGTGTATTGAACTACATATCTCTTTCATTTGTGATTCAAATTGGTTTTAATTCTCCTAACATCACTTATAAGTCTAATATGCTTGTTAAATCTCATTCATTTGACTAAGGTGAAAACATTCTATTTGAGCTTACTTGCTAACTCATTAAGTTTCTTAAGAAGTGTATTTAACTAATATCTCTGCTTCAATTGTGATTCAAAGGTTGAAATCTCCTACCATCACTTTTACTAAGTCTAATATGCTTTAAATCTCATTCATT
Source organism: Senna siamea (assembly GCA_031216115.1). Taxonomy (NCBI): domain Eukaryota; kingdom Viridiplantae; phylum Streptophyta; class Magnoliopsida; order Fabales; family Fabaceae; genus Senna; species Senna siamea. The sequence continues at coordinate 9,093,883 of CM062366.1, forward strand.
TAGACTAATCGGTGAGAAAAAATTTCTATTTGAGCTTACTTGCTCATTAAGTTTCTTAAGAAGTGTATTGAACTACATATGCTTCAATTGTGATTCAAATTCGTTGAAATCTCCTACCATCACTTTTATATGTCTAATATGCTTGTTAAATCTCATTCATTTGCTAAAGGTGAGAAAAAATGTTCTATTTGAGCTTACTTGCTCATTAAGTTTCTTATAAGTGTATTTTAACTTACATATCCTCTATTATGATTCAAATTAGTTCAAATCTCCTCCCATCACTTTAATATGTCTAATATTCTGTTTAAATATCATTCATTTGCTAAAGGTGTGAAGAAACGTTCTATTTAAGCTTACTTGCTCAAGTTTCTTTAAGAATGTATTGAACTACATATCTCATTTCAATTATGATTCAAATTGGTTCAAATCTCCTACCATCACTTTTATAAGTCTAATATGCTTGTTAAATCTCATTCATTTGTGAAAGGTGAGAAAAAACGTTCTATTTGAGCTTACTTGCTCATTAAGTTTCTTATAAGATGTGTTTTTAACTTAATATCTCATTGCATTTGTGATTCAAAAATTTTAATTCTCCAACAACATAACTAATTCTAATAATGCTTGTTCAATCTCATTCATTGAGACTAGTCGGTGACAACATTCTATTTTATCGTACTTACTCACTAAGTTTTTTAAGAAGTGTATTGAACTACATACCTGCTTCAATTATGATTCAAATTGGTTCAAATCACCTACCATCACTTTTATAAGTCTAATATGATTGTTAAATCTCATTCATTTACGAAAGGTGAGAAAAAACGTTCTATTTGAGCTTACTTGCTCACTAAGTTTTATAAGAAGTGATTTTAACTAACATATCTCATTTCATTTGTGATTCAAATTGGTTAAATCTCCTACCATCACTTTTATAAGTCTAATATGCTTGTTAAATCTCATTCATTTAGAAGGTGAGAAAAACATTCACTTTGAGCTTACTTGCTCCCTAAGTTTCATTAAGAAGTGTATTGAACTACATATCCTTCTTCAATTGTGATTCAAATTGGTTGAAATCTCCTACCATCACTTTTATAAGTCTAATATGCTTGTTAAATCTCATTTATTTGCTAAGGTGAGAAAACGTTCAATTTGAGCTTACTTGCTCCTTAAGTTTCTTTAAGAAGTGTATTGAACTTCATATCTTGCTTCACTTATGATTCAAATTGGTTGAAATTTGCTACCATCACTTTTATAAGTCTAATATGCTTGTTAAATGTCATTCATTTGAAAAGTGAGAAAAATTTCTATTTGAGCTTACTTGCTCACCAAGTTTCTTAAGAAGTGTATTGAACTACATATCTCATTTCAATTGTGATTCAAATTAGTTCAAATCTCCTGCCATCACTTTTAAATGTCAATATGCTTGTTAAATCTCATTCATTTGCTAAAGGTGTGAAGAAACGTTCTCTTTGAGATTACTTGCTCATTAAGTTTCTATAAGAAGTGTATTGAACTACATATCTCATTTCATTTGTGATTCAAATTGGTTTAAATCTCCTACCATCACTTTATAAGTCTAATAGATGCTTGTTAAATCATTCATTTGAGAAAGGTGAAAAACATTCTATTTGAGCTTACTTGCTCACTAAGTTTCTTTAAAAAATTGTATTGAACTACATATCCGGCTTCGATCGTGATTCAAATTAGTTAAAATCTCCTCCCATCACTTTTATATACTAATATGCTTGTTAAATCTCATTCATTTGCTAAAGGTGAGAAAAATGTTCTATTTGAGCTTACTTGCTCAACCAAGTTTCTTTAAGATGTGAACTACATAATATCTCATTCATTTGTGATTCAAATTGGTTTAAATCTCCTACCATCACTTTTATAAGTCTAATATGGTTGTTCAATCTCATTCATTTACTAAAGGTGAGAAAAACATTCAATTTGAGCTTACTTGCTCCCTAAGTTTGATTAAGTAGTGTATTGAACTGCGTATCCTGCTTCAATTGTATTTTAAATTGGTTGAAAATCCCTACCATCACTTTTATAAGTCTAATATGCTGCTTAAATGTCATTCATTTACCAAAGGTGAGAAAAAAATGTTCTATTTGAGCATACTTGCTCATTAAGTTTCTTTAAGAAGTGTATTGAACTTACATATCTCATTTCAATTGTGATTCAAATTGGTTTAATCTCTCCATCACAACAACTTAATCTAATTCTAATGATGACTTGTTCAATCTTACTTGCTCACTAAGATTGAATCTATTGACTTACATTCTCATTTGAGATCAAATTGGTTGAAATCTCCTACCATCACTTTTATAAGTCTAATATGCTTGTTAAATCTCATTCATTTAGAAAGGTGAGAAAAACATTCTATTTGAGCTTACTTACTCACTAAGTTTCTGTAAGAAGAGTATTGAACTACATATCCTGCTTCAATTGTTATTCAAATTGGTTGAAATCTCCTACCATCACCTTTATAAGTCTAATATGCTTGTTAAATCTCATTCATTTGCTACAAGTGAGAAAAAACGTTCTATTTGAGCTTACTTACTCACTAAGTTTCTGTATGAAGAGTATTGAATTACATATCCTGCTTTAATTGTGATTCAAATTGGTTGAAATCTCCTACAATCAGTTTTATAAGCCTAATATGCTTGTCAAATCTCATTCATTTGCGAAAGTGAGAAAAAACGTTATGTTTGAGCTTACTTGCTCACTAAGTTTCTTAAGAAGATGTATTGAACTACATATCTCATTTCATTGTAAGTCAAATTGATTTACATCTCCTACCATCACTTTTATATGTCTAATATGCTTGTTAAATCTCATTCATTTGCTACAGGTGAGAAAAACGTTCTATTTGAGTTTACTTGCTCACTAAGTTTCTTAAGAAGTGATTTTAACTTACATATCTCATTTCATTTGTGATTCAAATTGGTTTTAATCTCCTACCATCACTTTTATAAGTCTAATATGCTTGTTAAATCTCATTCATTTAGCTAATCGGTGAAAACATTCTATTTGAGCTTACTTGCTAACCAAGTTTCTTAAGAAGTGTATTGAACTACATATCTCTTCATTGTGATTCAAATTGGTTGAAATCTCCTACCATCACTTTTACTAAGTCTAATATGCTTGTTAAATCTTATTCATTTGCTAAGGTGAGAAAAACGTTCTATTTGAGCTTACTTGCTCATTAAGTTTCTTTAAGAAGTGTATTGAACTACATATCTCTTTCAATTGTGATTCAAATTGGTTGAAATCTCCTACCATCACTTTTATAAGTCTAATATGCTGTGTTAAATCTCATTCATTTGCGAAAGAGAAAACATTCTATTTGACCTTACTTGCTCACTAAGATTCTATAAGAACTGTATTGAACTACATATCTCATTTCATTTGTGATTCAAATTGGTTTTAATCTCTACCATCAACTTTATAAGTCTAATATGCTTGTTAAATCTCATTCATTTGCGACTAAGAGAAAACACTCTATTTGAGCTTACTTACTCTCTAAGTTTTTTAAGAAGTGTATTGAACTACATAACCTGCTTCAATTGTGATTCAAATTGGTTGAAATCTCCTACCATCACTTTTATAAGTCTAATAAGCTTGTTAAATCTCATTCATTTAAAGGTGAGAAAAAATGTTCTATTTGAGCTTACTTGCTCATTAAGTTTCTTAAGAAGTGTATTGAACTACATATCTCGCTTCAATTGTGATTCAAATTGGTTGAAATCTCCTACCATCACTTTTATAAGTATAATATGCTTGTTAAATCTCATTCATTTAGACTAAAGGTGAGAAAAATTTCTATTTGAGCTTACTTGCTCACTAAGTTTCTTTAAGAAGTGTATTGAACTACATAACCTGCTTCAATTGTGATTCAAATTGGTTGAAATCTCCTACGATCACTTTTATAAGTCTAAATGATTGTTAAATCTCATTCATTTGCGAAAGGTGAGAAAAAACGTTCTATTTGAGCTTACTTGCTCACTAAGTTTCTTAAGATGTGTATTTAACTAATATCTCATTCAATTGTGATTCAAATTGGTTTAAATCTCCTACCATCACTTTTATAAGTCTAATATGCTTGTTCAATCTCATTCATTTGACTAAAGGTGAGAAAACATTTCTATTTTACTTGCTCATTAAGTTTCTTTAAGAAGTGTATTGAACTACATATCCTGCTTTGTGATTCAAATTGGTTCAAATCTCCTACATCACTTTTATAAGTCTAATATGCTTGTTAAATCTCATTCATTTGAGAAGGTGAGAAAAACGTTCTATTTGAGCTTACTTGCTCACTAAGTTTCTTAAAGATGTGATTGAACTACATATCTCTTCATTGTGATTCAAATTGGTTTAAATCTCTACCATCACTTTTATAAGTCTAATATGCTTGTTAAATCTCATTCATTTGCTAAGGTGAGAAAAACGTTCTATTTGAGCTTACTTGCTCATAACTTTCTTTAAGATGTATTTTAACTACATATCTCATTTCATTTGTGATTCAAATTGGTTTAAATCTCCTACCATCACATTTATAAGTCTAATATGCTTGTTAAATCTCATTCATTTGACTAAGGTGAGAAAATTCTATTTGAGCTTACTTGCTCACTAAGTTTCTTAAGAAGTGTATTGAACTACATATCTGCTTCAATTGTGATTCAAATTGGTTGAAATCTCTACCATCACTTTTATAAGTCTAATATGCTTGTTAAATCTCATTCATTTGCTAAAGGTGAGAAAAAACGTTCTATTTGAGCTTACTTGCTCATTAAGTTTCTTAAGATGTGTATTGAACTACATATATCTCAATTGTGATTTGTTGGTTCAAATCTCAAATCACTTTAAAGTTAATATCTTGTTACAATCTAATTCAATTTAAAGGTGAGACTTGTTCTATTTGAGCTTACTTGCCAACTAAGACTTAAAGTGATTTACAATATCTCATTTTCATTTCAAATTGGTTCAAATCTCCCTACCATCACTTTTTATAAGTCTAATATGCTTGTTCAATCTCATTCATTTGTAATCGGTGAGAAAACATTCTATTTGAGCTTACTTGCTCATTAAGTTTCTTTAATAAGTGTATTGAACTACATATCTCGCTTCATTTTGTGATTCAAATTGGTTGAAATCTCCTACCATCACTTTATAAGTCTCTATATGCTTGTTAAATCTCATTCATTTGCAAAGTGGAGAAAAAATTCTATTTGAGCTTACTTGCTCATTAAGTTTCTTTAGAAGTGTATTGAACTACATATCCTGCTTCAATTGTGATTCAAATTGGTTGAAATCTCCTACCGTCACTTTTATAAGTCTAATATGCTTGTTAAATCTCATTCATTTACCAAAGTGAGAAAAAAATGTTCTATTGGAGCTTACTTGCTCATTAAGTTTCTTTAAGAAGTGTATTGAACTACATATCTGCTTCTACAATCTGATTCAAATTGGTTGAAATCTCCTACCATCACTTTTATAAGTCTAATATGCTTGTTAAATCTCATTCATTTGCAAAGGTGAGAAAAATCATTTTATTTGAGCTTACTAAGCTCATTAAGTTTTTTTTGAGAAGTGTATTGAACTA